>PVKC010028974.1:0-15262 GCA_004027635.1 Crocidura indochinensis
ACCCAAAAACCAAAAAAAAAAAAAGAAAGTTAATTTTGCAAGTACATTACATGCAGTTCTTTTATATCTAGTGATTCCTTGAGTAACTGCTGCTAGTACCTAGAATAGTATATTACATAGAATTTATTATATCTCTCTATCATTATCTTATGTTTAATTATCAAATATTTAAGCCTGACCTATAGCCTAACATATAGCTAATTGCTATTTTGTGTAATAGTTCCCATTGTTTAGGAAACTATTTGAAAATGGTTTTATTTTATTTTAGTTTGAACACCCTAGCAAGTTTTGCCCATTATAAGGTACTTAGTATTTGTAAAATCAAATTTTACACAGCCACACCTTGGAAGAGCATTAAAAAACCTTCAACTATGATTGTATAATCATTTATATTACCTGTGTCCCTGGAGCAGTTTGGTGTGCTGCTTGCTATTCAGCAGTTCTCGATGAATTAAAAACAAAGAGCTGCTAAAGTATTGACATCCCAGTTTAGTATGCAGATAACAGGATTTCTAGGCAGAGAATGCTGCTTCTATCTCTGCATGCCTCTGGATGCCAGTGTACAGACACACAAACTGGGCTTTAACTTTTATAAATCAGTTTAGGCTTTGTTCTCTAAAAGCAAATCAGTGAATCCTGAAAAATTAAGTTTTGGTATGATTTCAAATGTTCATATGAAGAATTTTGTCTACTGTAAATAATTTTGTATTCTATTAGTAAAATGAAAACTGTCTTTGCATGGACTGCATTTCTGCAAATATAACAACAATTATTATTTACTTTAACTGAACTGCTACACAAGCTATTTTCTGGCTTTGTTAGGAATAGCTATTTTCAAGGCCTGCTATCTTATTATAGGAGATAAAGATTTCTCTTGCTAGAGTTTAAGACCAAAGAGCACATAATTGGAGTTAAGAACACAATAATGGCTTTTTTTCATTGCACTATGAAAAGTAGATGGTTCCTTTCTTTCCGTAGCTCTTTTAGTTATGTAAGTTATGTTTTCCTGAGGCTCCTCTTTATGTTTATTTATCTAAGCATTTTTATATAATTGAATTTTTAGATATGTGTTTTAGGTATTCTTTTCACATTCTCATGACTTAATATACCACTGTATATAAAACATCATAGCTATGTAACTATGTAGATTTATTTGACTCTCCAACCTTTGTTTTTAATTTGTACTACATTAATATATGGTACAACCAAATAATGTCATATTTTTCATTATTTTACTTATTATTTAGATTATATAGTTATCATATATTAAAGTGTACTGTATTGAAGTACAGTTCTTTATACTACCAGTACTAAAGGGCTCATAATTTTACCACAGTCTTATGTCACCTCTGCTCCAATCTCTAACCATTTCACTTTGTTAGAATATTTTAGAAGCCAAGGTCAATGATTTGTCATTGTCAGATACTTTCTATTCCCTCCTTCCATCTCAAGATATTACACAGATGAGTGAGATCATACAGTATTTAGTATTTTCCTGCTGATTTATTTTACTTAATATTATAAAACTCCAGTTTCAATCACACTGCAGTGTTTAGTATAGCATTAGGTATATACCCATTCATCTGCCATTGAATTTTTAGGTTGTATCCATATTGCAGCTGTTGTAATATGCCAAGAAATAAAGTCTTATGGGAGCTCATCTTACTTTTCTTTATAGAGTATGAGCTAGAAATATTATCACCAATAAAAAATGATGGTTCCATGTTCACCATATACCAACAATTATTATTGGCAGTCTTTTTGATATATGCCATTCACACTTGTGAGATGATATCTGATTGCTGTTCTGTTTACATTTCTCTGATAGTTAATGATGTTAAACATTTCCTTATATGCCAACTGGACATCTCCATGTCTTTTTCTAGGAAAGACAAAATTTTCTCCTCAATTTTGATGGGATTTTGGGGGTTGATGTTGAATTTGTAAGCACTTTTTGTAATTTTATCTGATGTATTATACAAATATGTTCAATAGGGTGTCTTTCTAACTTATTTTGAATTTCTTTTGGTGTGAGAAAACTTTTCTTCTAAATTATATATCATTCTTTCTTGCCTTAACAAATTGAAGAATTCAAGTCTTTTTCAACTTCTGTTTTCTGTATTTATTTTTCAAACAGGAGGTATTTCTGCTGATCAAAAGATTGCAAGAAAATTCCATGTATTTTACAGAAATTCATTCCATAAGACAAAATATTTTGTATGCTTTTCCTTGAAACCAGATTTTTTGTGTTTATTTTGTTTTGTTTTGTTTTGTTTTGTTTCTTTGTTTTGGGGTCACACCCGGCAGTGCTCAGGGGTTATTCCTGGCTCCATGCTCAGAAATTGCTCCTGGCAAGCAAGGGGGATCAAATGGGACACTGGGATTCAAACTGATAACCTTCTGCATGAAAGGCAAATGCCTTACCTCCATGCTATCTTTCCAGCCCCAGAACCAGATTTTTAAAGGTGATCTATTTTCTGTCCTCTTTAATTATCTAAGATGAACAGTATATGACAAAATACTATTTTTGAAACATAATGTGTCATTCTAACTAACTTCTTTCAGTTCTTCTGAGGTGACTGAGGAAATCGAAGTCACACATTTATCTTTTATGTGAATAAGTTCTGTGATCTTTCATTCTTTCAGGGATATTAGTTCAAAGTTGTTCAACCAAATGCATGGTTATTTGAAGTGCCATCCCTAATAAAGACTCTTAATTTTATTGTCTGTTATAATAAGTCAGGCTAAGTATGTCCCTTGTTATCACATCATATTCTTTTTTCCACCATTGTACTCTCCTCTTATTGCTCTCTCAAAGACAAGAAATCAGAATCGGTTTCAATTTTGCTTGGAAATCTTAGCTTTATAAATACCACAAGTTCATTACTTGTAAGTATTGTTTTCCAAATAAATGAAAGCTCAAGTCTATTACTATATATCATCAGATACCCCTTTCTTCCTGTTTCTAATTATATTATTTTTGTTTTATTCTATGACCTCTCTTTGAAGGTCACTAATATTCATATTTAAAAAAAAATTGCCTAAGTTCATTTAGAATTTCTCTATAATTGTTTTCAAGAGTTTTCTAAGCTTTTTACCAAATTCCAAGGTCTCTTCCATATTTTAGATATTTGTTACAATAGGATCCCATTTCCAATGACAAGGTCATCTGTATTTGATTTCTGTTTTTATAACAAGTCTACTGTATTAAATTATGTGAACTTGTTTCACAGTTTGTAACAACAGAGTCTGCAATGACTCTCACAGTGGTAAAACAAAGGTGTTGGTAAGATAAGATTACATTCCTTTCTGGACATCTTCCAACGGAAATTTTTTATATTTATTACACTAAAGCTACTGAATTTCTTGACTTATGTTAACTTTTCATGTTCAAAGTTAGCAATAATTTGCCCAGTCCCTTTTGTGTTGTATCAATTTAAAATTGAGGCACCTATTTTCATCCTGATCAAATTTGGACTCTATTAATATTGAAAATACACCCAAAAAATTTCTCTTTCGAGATCAAATATTCAGTAACAAACCTAATGCCTAGACGCCTATTTGACACATAACGTATAATTTGGTTTTCTAATGATTATGACAAGGATACCTTTTGGAAATTCTTTATAACCAACTCAAAATATAAACTATCATCTTTGCAATAAAAGAATAGATTTCAATTTAATTCTTTAACTTTTCTTTTATGCTAAGAGTATTCCCAATTCCTTATTGTCTATATCAAAGTGTTATTTAGTATTTATCTATAGAATGAAATACACTATTTCTCTCAGACTTCTTTTATTTTAGACATTAGCCAGTAAATATGGTTGATACAAATTCTGCCCCCCCCCATGTTTTCAAGTCCCTAATGTTGTATTTTCTACTGAAGTTTTATTGTCCTAATTGATGGATATTAGTTATTTGCCCAGTTGTAAAGCTATTTATTTATCTTGGAAGTTCACTTAGTATGGTCTGTACCATCAAGTTATTTCTTTTCAGAATCTGTTTGTTTCTATGTACTCCCTTGTGTCTTCAAATATTTTTTTCATTTTCCTTCATAAATAAAATGTAATTATTTTTATGTAAGGTCTAATACATAGCCTATGTGTAAATCTGGGCTTTTTACATATACCAAACAATTGTTTTTGTTTGTTTGTATATCTTAAAAGTATTGATGATATGATAGTCTTGTATCAATATTACATATTCCAGTAAAACATGTTTTTATTTTGCAACATTTTCATGAAGAATAACTCTAATTCCTCAAATCTAATAGAGACTCCTCTGCTATCTAATTCTCAATAAAGGTATTTTATCGAAAAAAATACATATGAGAAAATGTTCACAAGAATATTAGTCATATGTATCTCCAAGTAAACACACCGTAGTAACCAGCATCCCCATAAGTAAACATAGTATTATCCTCATAATACTCTGTTTATTCAATTTTTAATATTTTTAGTCACTATGAACCTGCAACACTAATAATTATATTAGATCTATCACTATTTAGTTCTGTTTATCCTAAAACTTTATCCAAGTGTTATCATGAAAAGTTTTCTGTGTGACTGGCTTCTTTCACACAAAATTTCACTTCTGAAAATTCATCCTTATTGTTTATATGCAGAAGATACCCATTTGTTTGCATTTTGTATAATTTTTTCTTTAGAAATATGTAATTTTACTTATCTTTTCTACTTTTACTGGGTGTTTCGATTGTTTCCAAATTGATACTATGATAAATAAACTTATGAATATTTCAGTGCATGACTTTTATTCTGGTATATACAAATCCCTACTTCTTATGTATCTCATAGGGAAGCTACTGGAATATGGGGTTTACATATATTTTATTTGGTTGGTACTGACAGTTTATCAAGAAGTTAATATCTGGTAGTAGAGGAGTTTTATTTGATCCATATTCTTACTCTGGCCTACTTACTCTTATGATGTATAAAAACAAGACAATTTTTTTAATTATATTTGTTTTCCTTGCTTTCTCAAATCATCAATTTTCTCTTTATTATGAAGATAACAATTTTAACTTTTTCAATAAATTAGTAATCTAGTTTCTTGAAAAGGCTTTAAATAATTATCACAGACATCCTAAATTTAGCCTCAAATGCAAAATATAAGTATTACCTATGTACGCAAGTATAAGCAGTGTTTTTCAGCACACAATTTGTGCCTAAAACCCCAACCTTGAATTATACTCCAGTCATACAGGTTATTTGATTTGGTGCACTCACCAAATTAAATGCAGGTAGTCTGCAGTTGCTTCTGCCGTCTGCTGTATGGGTGTTGCTTCAGTACAAGTCATGGCTGAGCTGAAGAAGTAGTTGGCTGAACAGAGCTAGATGCCACTGAACTATTGAACACACAATATTCAATGGCATTTTTAATTAGGTGAATAATCCATTTAAGGCAGTAAAGTTATGTAGATAAATGTTTATAAATCCTGAATTCTTATAATCAGGGGTTTTGGAGTCTAAGATTCATGATTTTTAGTCATTTATGTACAATGCTTTAACTGTCTTAAATGGTTTATTCAACTTTATTAAAGTTGCCATTGAATACTATGGGTTTATGTGGTATGTTAATGGCATACAGTATATTAAGCAATCATGCATTTATTTATTTCCTGATTCCTCAATTATTGTAATTGTTTTGGGTATGTATTTTTATCTTTGAAATTTACCACCTCGGCTTATATTTGAGTCACTAAGTTTTCCTAGTTCTTTAGGGTAAAATTAGGAGGGTCGACTTATACTCTGGTTAGCTTAAACTCAAGTGTATATGGTATCTTGTCTTGAGTTCAGAACCTTTTTAAAGGAGACTTTTCAAAGCAACTTATTTTGCTTATTCATAAATAAGATAATATTTATATTAAACATTAACTAAAATATTAAAATACATTATTTCTCTGCCCAGGGAATCACCAGATTTTACCTGATACTATATGACCTTCATATTGTAAAGGGAAACAGAAGTGGCACCTGATCAACAAACGGCATCTTAAAAACAAGGTATTTCTGGTTTCACTATGCTTTGTATTTTTTTTTGCTGAAGATTTTTCTATATATATTTACAGTTTATAGTCATTTTCCTATAAAATATATTATGGTTATCTAAAGTTTTTAACTAGAGCTTCTCAGACTAGTGGTTTTAAGGGGCAGAGAAATAATTTAGGTTAGAATTTGTATCAGAGATGAGTGTGGGTAAGTTTTTGAGGTGAAAGGAAGAGAACACTTCACCATTTTTATTTACTTACTTATCATCCACAGTTCATTTTATGTATAGGAAATTAACTAAAATTTAAGTGAAATATAATTATAAATAGCATAGGTAAGTATTGATGCAACCATATTGTTGCAAGAAGCTAAATTGATTTTAAGAAGTATCTTAATATGAAATAAAAGCAGTTTATATTTATATAGTTTGTATCATGTTGGGGTGCCTTTCCAAAAACCATGTCACAGGATTTTCAAGCTCATTTTATCTAGACCAGGTGCAGCCAGGAATCAACCTTAATTAGCCTGAACATTTGAACCCCCAGAGCTGTTGACCATGTACTCAGAGCTTTTATTTTGTTCCTTGCCTGTCCTTCATTAGAAGCTTTTTTAGAATAGTTGTTCTTTCTCATAGAATAAGCTGCAGGTCAGAGGAAATATTCGCATTTCCGGGGCCTGGAGATAGCACGGAGGTAAGGCATTTGCCTTTCATGCAAAAGGTCATCGGTTCGAATCCCAGTGCACCATATGGTCCCCCGTGCCTGCCAGGGACAATTTCTGAGCATGGAGCCAGGAGTAACCCCTGAGCACTGCCGGGTGTGACCCAAAAAACAAACAAAAAAAAAATTCACATTTCCTCTAAGTCTTTATCTAGTTATATCTTTTCTTAAGACTTTGCTGACATATTTCCATCTCTTTTTATTCTATAAGTTTTATTTTATATATCAGGTTATCAAATAAAATATGGGCAGTTCCCAACTCTTTAGAAGATGGCTCTATTGACTTGGTGGCATTTAGTTTCTGGTGTATTTTGGACCTCAATGTTTCTTTTAGTTCTTTTTACTTTCTTTGATTATGAAGTAAATAATTTTTCTCAGATTAACACTTCAAAGTCACCAAGTATTATAAATATATTGAGAAATTATATTTTTTATAATTCTTACCTTTCTGATATTTGGATTGCATATAATTTTTAATAATTATTTAAGCACTGTGGTTACAAAATGGCTCATGATTAAAATTCAGTCAAACAATGTACACCTCCCTTTACCAGTGTATATTTTCTGTCACCAATTTCCCAATTTTTCAATTTTCCATTTTCAATTTCCCTACCACCCTTCCCCTGACTGCCTTTGGGCAGATATTTCACTTCTCTCTGTGTCTCTCTGTCTCTGTCTCTTTCTCTCTCTCCCTTTTTTCTCCTTTTTGACCTGTGTTTTGCACTATTGCTAATGAAGGGATGCCATCTGGTTTTATATGATGTGTGATAAAGAGCAAATTTTTATTAAAGAGTTAACTTAGAAAATAAGAAACAATTCCCAAAACTCTCATCCAGAGAAATGCATACTGATATTTATTGCAGTGCTACTTAAAATAGTAATAGAATTGAAATAGCACTATTTATAATAGATCTGAAAACAATTCAACTCTCCAATGACATTTGAGTGAATAGATAATAGATGCATTTTATATACACAAGGAAATACTACTCAGTGAAAAGAACCAAAAAATCATTTGTTTTGACTATAAGATTAGGGGGCCAGGTTTGACACTATAGGTAAGGTGCCTGCCTTGCCTGCGCTAGCCTAAGATAGACCGCAGTTCGATCCCCCAGTTTCCCATATGGTCCCCCAAGCCAGGAGCGACTTCTGAGTGCATAGCCAGGAGTAACTCCTGAGCATCACTGAGTGTGGCCCAAAAACCAAAAATAAATAAATAAATAAATAAGATTAGTGGAATTTGGAAGTGTTGTGTTTAGCAAAATAAGTCAGAATAGAAAAGACAAATTTCAAATGATCTTGCTCAATGTGTTACAAAGAAATGCAATATCGAGTGTTCAGGTTGAAAAAAATCTTAGACTCCACCCGCCCTGTGTGAAGTCATGGCAGAAAGTAATAGGAGTTTTGTCAGGAAAGTTTCTATAATCCATTCCTGGAGAAAGACTGGGAAAAACAACAGCACAGTGGTATTGCTTATTTTGTGGTGAGGTTAGACATATAAGATATAAATATTGACACTCTGATAAAATGTCGTGACCTCCAAATAGGTAAATACTATTTTATGAAAAATAGCTCAATGACACCATTTAAAAAAATAAGAGACTAAAAGATCATACATGAATTAGAGCATGTACCTAACATAGTTGAACCAAGTTCCATCTCTAACATCAAAAGGCATTTTGAGCTTCACCAAGAATGTCCGTGGAGATCCCCAAACACTGCTGAGGTATTCTGTGGCCCCTGACACTACAAGGTCAAAGCAGCACCACATACCAGTTTCCTATCATTGAGCAACTACCCTAGTGGGCCAAGAATCACTTGAAGGAAAAGGGAGCACTATGACTATTTCCAACAATTGATAGTTGGAAATGATTGCTCTGAACAATAACTGGGTGCTGAAAGGAGATAAAGTGATATGTGTCATAACTCTTTAGTACCAATATTGCAAACCACAGTGACTAAAAGGAAAAGGAGAGAGAAGAGAGTGAGAGAATAAGGAAAGCATCTGCCCCAGAGGCAGATAAGAAAGAGGGCAAGGAAAATTGTAAGATGGGAAAGAAATTGGATATATTAGTGGGGGAAAATGTGCACTGATGAAGGATGTTGTACATGGTATGATTGAAACTCAATTATGATTAACCTAGTAACTATGGAAAATAACCAGTTGTATTATGAAAATCTTGTAAAACCATGGTGTTTAATTAAAGTTATTTTTAAAAAATTTCTGTGTCAGAGATAGCACAGTTGCTTTGCACAAGGCTGACCCAGGTTTGATTCCTGGCATTACATATGGTCCATCAAGTTTTCCAGGAGTTATTTCTTAGCTCAGAGCCAGAAGTAATGCCTGAGCACTGCCAGGTGTGGCCCCAAAACCAAAAAATAAAATAAAACAGATAAATAAATAAATAAAAATGTAGGTTGAATAAAAGAACACTGAAAGACGTGAGCAACAGAGTAACTAGACTTAAAATCAAGCAAATATTGTATATAAAAGAATAAATAGAAGAGAGGGGCTTAGTTTATTTATGCATGTATGCATATAATTACATGCATATAGTTATAATTACAAATATATATAACATATTTAATTTTATTAAATATATTTTGAATAGATTAAATATTAATATACAAATATCTTTAATGTATGTGTTAATGTATAATATAATTAATATAATATATTGTATTTTAATGTTTCATTATAATAGTATGTTGTAGCATATTAATAGTGCATGATATTATTATATAATATAAAACCTATAATATTATATATCTCTGGCAGTTAATAACTAAGAAGCAAAATACACAAGCTTATCCAATACACAGGGTACATTCTTGATAATAGACCATATGCTATGGCATAACATATACCTCCATAAAGTGAGAAGGATACAATTGAATCAACTATCTTCTCAGACCTTAATACTCTAAAAATAAAAATCAGCCAGAAGGACCAGAGAGATAGCATGTAAGTAAGGTGTTTACCTTGCATGCAGTAGGTCAATGGTTCAAAACCCGACATCCCATATGGTCCCCTGAGCCTGCCAGGAGCGATTTCTGAGCATAGAGCCAGGAGTAACCCCTGAGTGCTGCCCGATGTGACCCAAAAACCAAAAAAAAAAAAATAAATAAAAAGTCAAGCAGAATCAAAAACAGAAAAATAAATTAAACACATAAAAACTAATCAACTTATTAATGAATGTTCAGCAGTAAGAAAGGCAGTCAGAAAATAAATAAAAAGAGTCTCGAAAACAAATGAGAATGAAGTCCTGACTTACCAGAACTTATTGAATGCAGCAAAATGCAATGTGTAGAGGAAAGTTCATATCTATGTAAGTATTCATCAGAAAGGAAGGAAAAGGCTACATAAATAATCTCATATCACAGATAAAGAAACTAGAAACAACTAACAATAGGATCCCAAAGAAGTCAGGAAGAAAGAAAATATAAACTGAGATTAGAAAATAATGAATTGGAGTTTTAAAAAATTCAAAAGATTAACAAAACCAAAAAAAATTTAAATTAAATAGATCAATAAACCACTAACAAGATTCACTAAAAAAATAGAGAATAAGAAAGTAAACTAACTAAACAGAAATTAAACAAGGCACTAAACAACAGATACCACAGAAATTGAAAAGGTCATCATAAATTGCTTTCAAAATCTATATATCACAAAGTGAAAAAAATGAAAAAACTGAATAAATTACTGGGCTCATAACTGAGTCCAATAAATTTGAAAAGAACCTATATTAATTTGAACAAAATATATAACTAATAAAAAATTGAAATTGTAATCAAATGTCTTCCCCAAAACAAGATTCTTTGTCTAGTTGTGTTCAGGAGTGAATTTGTCCAAAACCTTAAAGACCTATTGCCAACTCTCTCCAGACTCATTAGAGAAATTGAAGAATCTCTTCCAGTTTCTATGAATCAAACAGGACCTTAATGTCAAAAATAGAGATACCACAATAAAAGGAGAGTTACAGACCAATTTCCCTAATTAATATAGAAGATAAAAGTAGCAAATTGAATTCAACAATTCATCAATAAGAGTATACATCATGAGCAAGTTAGATTCATTGCAAGTATGCAACAATAGTTTGACATATCAATATATTGATATTACACCATATTGATACAATAAGAAATAAAAATAATATGATCATATTAATAGTAGCATAAAAAGTAGCATAAAAAAGTATCTAAATGCAACATCCATTCATGATCAAAAGTTTTCATTAAAAAGTGAATTAGGAAACAGAGCAATAGCACAGTGGATAGGTGTTTGCCTTACAAATGGCTGAACTGGGTTTGATCCTTTGCATTCATTCCATATGATCCCCCAAACCTGCCAGGAGTAACTTCTGAGTGCAGAGCCAGATATAACCCTTGAGCACTCACAGGCATGATCCAAAAACCAAAAATAAATAAATGAATAAAAAGGGAATGAAAGTAGTTTTCTCAACATAGTGTAAGCCAATTATCACAAGCCCGCTGAATACAATAAACTCAATGGAGAAAATGAAAATTCTTTTTTCCCTATAAGATCAGGGTCAAGACAAAGTAATCTACTCTACCCACTTCTTTTCAATATATATTTGGAAGTACTTGACAGAGCAAATAAGTAAGAAAAAGACATTAAGGCACTCAGAAAGGAATGGAATAAATTAAACTCTATTTGCAGACTCTCTACCAAAATGAGCTCCTAGAAATAATAGATTTTTATTGTGAGTTTGCAGGCTACAAAAACTGAATTCAAAAAATGTCCATGATTTTCCTAAATGCAAATAATGAAATAGAAGAGAGATTAAAAACCAATTCCCTTTACAGCTATGCCTCAGGAAATTAAGTACCTAGGAATTGGCTTAACTTAAGAGATGAAATATCTGCATGAAGAGGTGAAATATCTACATTCTACTTAAAGAAATGAAGACAGAAGGAAATGGAAACACATGCGCTTCTTATGTATTGAGGACTATTATCAGCCAAATGGCAATATTCCTCAAAGCATTATATAATTCAGTGAAGTCTATATAAGATGTCCATGACATTTTTCAAAGAAATAGATCAAACACTCTTGAATATTATATGAGACTGTAACTCTAATCCTGAATAGCGAATGTAATCCTCAGGCAAAATAATATGCAAGGTACAACTTCCTCCAGTTTCAAGCTGGACTATAAAGTGGTAGTAACTAAAACCGCATGACCCTGAAATAAGGACAGATCCTTCAAAAAATACAATAGAATAGAAAACCTGGAGACAAACCCTTAGTATATAGCAGTTAATCTTGATAAAGGATCAAAGAATATAAAGTGGAGCAAGAAAAGCCTTTTCAGCAAGTGGTATTGGGAAATCTGCTTGGCCACATGTATAAAATGAACACAGAGCTCTATCTAATGCCATGTATAAAAGTGAAATCAAAATGGATTAAAGATCTGAATCATTAATTAATTCAGGTCTTCGCACTAAAATTAATCTTACAGTCTTAGTTTTTAGGCCCTCTTGACATTTTACTATCTATCAAATTCATCAATATTTAAAGTACATTTATGTATGTTTTATTGCTTCTTAGTAAATGTCATTCAGTTAGGTTTCGGGTTTATTAAGAATGAGTGCCCTTTTTACAATTTTGAGTTTGTCATTATGCCACTTCTCTAAAAATTCTTCAGATTGCTAACATAACTATTAACCTAATTATTAATTAACATAATTATTAATATTATAACATAAGGGAATTTTCAATTCAGTAATAAACTAAATGATGGTCATTATTTATATTTAATCTTTTCTGGCCATTGTACAATAAGGGGATGGGAACATGAATTTATAGTAGAATTGGATTTCTTTTGAACTACCAACTCAACTCAAAGTTCTACTTGGACTTGATTGGCTTTTATAAACTAAAATCAAAGCACAATGTATCATAACCAATAAGAAGCAACAACAGTGAAATCAAGAGGGAAGTTCATAGTAATACAGGTCTTCATAAGTAACAATAACAAATCTCAAATAAAATATTAACTTTGCTGCTAAAAAATTATGAAATAAACAACAGCAAATAAAGCCAAGGGTTAGAAATAGATGGATAGATAAAATATATAAGAATGGGAAAAGCAGGGCCAGAGTGGTGGTGCAAGGGGTAAGGCATCTGCCTTGCCAGCGCTAACCTAGGATTGATGGCAGTTCCATCCCCTGGCATCCTATATGGTCCCCCAAGCAAGGTGCGATTTCTGAGAACATAGCCAGGAGCAACCCCTGAGCATCACCAGGTGTGGCTCAAAATAAAAAGGAAGGAAAAATAAAAACCAAGCAAAATAGATAAAATTTGAGATACATTTGCCATATTTTTTGTATGATAGGATGCATTTTCCCCAAAAAACAATGGGGGAAAATGTCTATGCATCTATAAAGTGAATGCCACCTGGAACTGAGGAACTGAGCCTGAGTAAAAAAAATGCTTTATTTTTTAATTTTCTGATGTAAAAAAAAAAAGTTAGTGGACCAGCATATTGTAAATATACTTTGGTCTTCCAGGTTGGTTGTGGTTGTTCCCAGCCTCCTTTTCCTGATGGTGACTTGTGTTGCACCATTTGCTTTAGAATATTTTTCCTTGTTTTCCTCGTCTAAAAATTATGTGTGTCAGGTGTGTCTTGCAGAACAAAATATACACTACAAATAATAGAAAACTTTAATTAAAAGGATGGAAAAGGAAACATTATATCATTCGGGATAGGCAAAAATGGCAGAGAGATGGGCACAGTAGCAGGTGAATAGAGGAGGCTGGAAACTCCAAGAGCAATTCATTCCCAGAAGACCCCCGAGTGTGAAATCCCCCAAATCTTCAAGCCTGCCAAGAAGGCACCAGACCCTAGCAGCAGGTCTCTAGATCAAAGGCAAGTCTCTAGGGAAATTGCCAGAAAAACATAGCAGCACTGGCAGCATTAAGTATCAATGGTAGAGCTGGAAGCTGCTACATGGCAGTGTTCCTGAAGATAGAACTCTGTTAGCGAGTGGCGCCCTGACTTGGTCCCACAGTAGACTGGGAGCTGTGGTGCTGGATGCGGGCCCATCTGCATGGCTAATGGCATGGTACCTAGACATAAGTGCCAAGGGAGTGCAACGGGAGCAAGGCTAAGTAAGGCAAGAGGGCCTATGATTTAGCCATACAAGCAACTGCAGCATGGCTGTAAGATGCCAGCTATGAGATGCCAGCAGTAACAGTGAGGCCAGGGAGTGGTGTTGCCAGAGCAGGAGACAATCAGGGTCATTTCTTAATAATCAAGAAATATGGACATCATGAAGAAATAACATTCCAACTATATATACACTCCTGAGAAACCAGAAAAAAATTTAAATAAACTGCTAGTAGACTTAAAGCAAGTTATGGCAACACCATAGTAATGGAAGACTTCAACACTATTATGTCACTTCTGACTGATCAAGCTGAGTAAAATTTAAAAAGAATATACTGGCTTTGAAATATTTACTGGTTTGATTTAGTGAAATATCTGCACAGAGGCAAGGGGTTGGGAGGGTTACTGGGGACACTGGTATCACTGGTGGAGGATGGTGTATGTTGTTTTACTGAAGCTCAACTATGAACAATTTTGTAACCACAGTGCTCAAATTTAAAAACATAAGTATACTCAGGTTACTATTCCTCCCAGATAATTCTAACATGCCTGAGAAGTGATTGTGCCCCAGTTAGGAAAGATTGATATAAAAGAAATGGATATGTATTTAAGTAACTACCTTCAAAATTTAAACAAGACTAAACAGAGTACCTAGATCAACCTATACAGGTATAGGGATTGAAGCAGTCTCAAAAACTCTGAAAGTCCTGGAACAGATGGGGAAAGTGGGGCCAGAGTGATGGTGCAAGGGGTAAGGCATCTGCCTTGCCAGTGCTAGCCTAGGATTGATGGCAGTTCCATCCCCTGGCATCCTACATGGTCCCCCAAGCAAGGAGTGATTTCTGAGAACATAGCAGCAGTAGGGTCTTCCCCAGTAGAGGATGGCTTCCAGGTGATGTCATAAACACCTTTGAATATTTCATAGATGGCTTCCCTGGTTCAAAAGTTGTTCTCTGTAGAATTTTCTTTTCTTTTTTTTTTTATGGTTTTGGGGTCACACCCGGCAGTGCTCACGAGTTAATCCTGGCTCCATGCTCAGAAGTTGCTCCTGGCAGGCACGGGGGACCATATGGGGCATCGGGATTCGAACCGATGACCTTTTGCATGAAAGGCAAATGCCTTACCTCCATGCTATCTTCCGGGCCCTCTGTAGAATTTTCAAAAAATATTAAAAGATAAAAAATTAACACAAAAAAAAATTTAAAGCCACTGAACTTTGCTATAAAACTAAGGAAATGAGAGGAAACAAAAATAGTGAGATATAAAATTGAAAAAAATAAAGATTCTTTTCAACATATTATAAGTCATCCAAAACAGTGGATTAGAATTGTTTTCTTTTTTGGGGGGCGGGCGGTGGCGCTGGAGGTAAGATGCCTGTGCTAACCTAGGACAGACC
>PVKC010028975.1:0-15263 GCA_004027635.1 Crocidura indochinensis
TGTACTTATTAAATGTGTTCATATATATGTTTCCCATATCTGCTCTCAATTATTTTAGCTTTTCTATAGGTATGTATCTGTTTTACAATTTTTCTATATACTTTTTTTTTTTTTGGTTTTGGGTCACACCCAGCAGTGCTCAGTGGTTACTCCTGGTTCTACGCTCAGAAATCACTTCCCGGCAGGCTCGGGGGACCATATGGGATGCTGAGGGGGATACTTTGGGCATTGCACTTAGGAATCACTTCTAACAGTGCTCAGGGGATCATATAGGATACTGGGGATTGAACTTGGATTAGACACATGAAAGGCAAGTGCCTTACCCACTGTACTGTCTCTCTGGCACCTGCTTGAAGTTTTTTTAATTTGGTGAGAAAAAGGAAAAAGCCAAAGCTTTTTGTAACAGCACTCTTTATAAATGGAACCAACTGTCTCTCATAGGAGAAGAGCTAGATCAGTGGCTTATATCATAGAATAGACTACAGAAATAGAAGAAAAGATCTATGACTATCTGCAACAGTAGGGACAAACTTCCCAAACACCAGATTGAATGAGAGATGTCAGAGACTAAATGTGTGACACCCTCATATAATATACAAACAAGCTGTTCAAAGTTGGGATGGTGATTGACCATGGGTGGAGTCCTGATTGGTGGGGAGCAAGAAGGGGGCTCATAGGGTGCATAACCCAAGTACAGGTTATATGAGGTATTATTTATAAAAGTCAGTGGTGGTACAACTTCTCCATAAACCTATCATTACTTCAATAAATGGGTTTGTTGTTGTTTAAGAAGTTAGTGTTAGGGGATAAAGAGATAGCACAGTAGTGGGTAGAGCACTTGCCTTGCAAGTGGATAACCAAGGTTCATCCCCAGTCCCCCATATGGTCCCCTGAGTCTGCTAGGAATGACCCCTGAATACAAAGTCAGGAGTGAGCTCTGATCATAGCTGGGTGTGGTCCATAAATTAAAAGAAAAAAGTTGCTGTTAGACTACACTATTCTTAAACAGGTTTCTCAGCCCAGCCTGAGTCCTGGGAATGCTTTGCCAGCCCATCTCTCTCCAGTCCCTCTGCTCCTTATTTCCAGACTTTGACACAACCACCAATTCTCTCATCTGCTAGGAAAATGTTCAGTTCAAGTTTCACTAACAATCTGCCCTAGCCTAGGTAGCAGGAAGGCACAACTTATAACGACTCAAAATGACTTTACCTACAGTGGTTGGCAACCTGCGGCTCTCGAGCCACATGTGGCTCTTTACACTTTTAATTTGGCTCTTTTGTGTGCCAGGCGGCCGCTCCAGGAGTCAGGACTCTGCTCCTAGCCTCTGTCAGTGCGCGCCCTATGTGGCTCCCAAAATAAATTTCAATCGTGGTTTTGGCGAGATTTGGCTCAGTTGGAAAAAAAGGTTGTCGACCACTGAATTTAAACTGAACAGCCATAACTTAGGTAGCCCAACATAAATTCTTTTTTGTTTTGTTTTATTTTGTTTTTGGGCCACACCCGGCGGTGCTCAGGTGCTACTCCTGGCTATCTGCTCAGAAATAACCCCTGGCAGGCAAGGGGGACCATATGGGACGCCAGGATTCGAACCAACCACCTTAGGTCCTGGATCGACTGCTTGCAAGGCAAACACCGCTGTGCTATCTCTCCGGCCCCAACATAAATTCTTTACCTTCCTTACAACAACAAAAATTGTAAGAAACATTTGGGGGGGGGGGCTTGAGAAACTCTGAAGTGGTGCTCAGAGGGCCCTGGAGCCACTCCCTGTGATACTTGATTATTGGGGCTGTGGATCAGTATTGCTGTGGTCTGCAGATACAGGGCTGCACTGGTGATGCTTGTGTGGCACTGCATCATGGCCATGGGCTGGACACATGACCCATTACAATCTCTCCTACCCCTAGTCAATATTTTTGGTTGTGTTTTGGGGCTATACCTGGTGGTGCTCAGTGTTAACTCCTGGCTCTGTGCTCAAGGATCACTCCTAGTGGAGCTTGGTGATCCTATGTGGTGCTGGGATCAAATCCAGGCTTTCAGTATACAAGGCAAGTGTTTATACTATCTCTCTGGTCCCTGATCAACAGTTTTGTTTTGTTTTTGTCTTTTTTGGACCATGCCCAGAGATGCTCAGCAATTACTCCTGGTTTCTGCACTCAGAAATTTTCCTGGCAGTATTTAGAGAACCATTTGGAATGCTGGGGATTGAACCCAGATCCACTCTCCCTCCTGTACCATCACTCTCTGGCCCCTAATCAATATTATTATTATTATTATTATTATTATTATTATTATTATTATTTTTGTTTTTGGGTCATACCCGGCAGTGCTCAGGGGTTACTCCTGGCTCCATGCTCAGAAATTGCTCCTGGCAGGCACGGGGGACCATATGGGGCACCGGGATTCGAACTGATGATCTTTTGCATGAAAGGCAAACCCCGGGCCCCAATCAATATTATTTTTAAAGGAAGATAAGTCCTAAAATTTTCTCTACATCTTCCCTTTCTCTCCTTGGCTTATCTCCTTAATTCTAGTCTTCTTATTTTATTTATTTATTTATTTATTTATTTATTTATTTATTTATTTATTTTTGTGGTTCCAAGGATTAAATCCAGGGCCTAACACATGCAAAGCAGATGTTCTACTTTTGAGACACATTCTGTTCCATGATCCTCTTCTCACTGAGGTGGTGATGGCTACTTATTCTTTGGGTCAACTTTTAAAGAAGCAATAATTTTCCTTAGAGATCATTCTGATGCTTCAGTTTAAAATCAGAGGTGTTTTTTGTTTGTTTTTTTGTTTGTTTTTGTAAGTCAACCCCCTGACTCCCGCAAAGTCAGGGATAGGATTTGAGGAAGACCACTGGAGGGTAGAGAGAAGCATGGTACAGATGGGTTTGGTTGGTGCAGGTAGTTTTGGTACAGATGAACCCTTGTAAATAGTTTGATTGTTCAACATCCAGTCTTCTTTATACCTATCCAAAAAAGCATTTGACATGCAATAATCTTTCTTCTGGGCTTTCTTTTTACCTTAATGTTTGTACCATCTTGGTCTTTGGCTGATACTTCCTCATCTCCAACTTCTAAATATTACAGTGTCCTTAAGGAACTTAAGGAACAGGAAGGATCCTTTAATTCCTCTTCTTTTTTCAATTTTGGGGCTTCACCCAGAGGTGCTCAAGGGTTACTTTTCTCTCTATGCTCAGGAGTAATTCCTGGTGGTTTCTGGGGAGAACACAGGATGCTGGGAATTGAACTCAGGTCAGCCGTGTGTCAGGCAAACACCCTCTCCATTGTGTTATTGTTCTGGCCACATCCCCCTTTAACTACTTTCATGTGGTTTATATATATATATATATATATATATATATATATATATAGAGAGAGAGAGAGAGAGAGAGAGAGAGACCCTTTATGCACTTCCACATTTGTGTTTCCAGCCAAATCCCTACCTCTGTATGTTCTGTATGCCAGAACTGTTTATATAATTACCACACCCCACCTAGAACTCTTAGGCATTTCAAAGATATTGTGTCCATTAATGGGCTGCTGATATCTCGCCTCCAAACCCGTTCTTCCCACAGCTATCTCCATACCTGGTAAGTCTATTTTGGTGGAGTGGGGGGGGGGTCATGCAGACTGCTGAGTGCAACCTGTTTTGATGGGTTCTGTCTCCTAGAAGAGTGCTAGGTAGTGGGAAGCCGTGTTGACTGCAGGAATAAGTGATTCTTGCAGCATGGCCTGAGAGATGCTGATGGATGAAGAGGAAGTCATATATGCAAACCATCGGGCAGTGCCAGGACGAGGCATGAGAGAATTTCTTCAGTCCTTGGAGTAGGTAGTCCTTGGAAAAAAAGAGAAGATAAAACCATTAGTAATGAGTCAGGTGTTCTGTAACCACTTTCTGGCTTGAGGCCAAGTTGGTTGGGGTTTTGTGGTTTGTTGTTGTTGTTGTTGTTGTTGTTGTTATTTTTTGGCAACAGCTAGCTGTGTTCAAGAATTATTCCTTACAGGGTTCAGGGAACCATATGTGGTTCTAAAGTTAAACCCAGGTCAACTAAAGGCAAAGCAAGTGACTTACCCACTTCACTGTATTATCTCTCTATTCCTTGGTTGATTGGTTTTAGGATTTAATTGAATAACATGCAGGTAATGTTAGTCATGGGCATAGAACTTAGGAAGACTTTGCTTATGAGCTGCTAAATGTTAATATTCTGCAGAACTTAAAATATTGAGGAATGAGGCTGGAGTGATAGCACAGTGGTAAGGCGTTTGCCTTGCACACAGCCAACACAGGATGGGCCCCGGTTTGAATCCTGGCATCCCATATAGTCCCCTGAGCCTGCCAGGAGTGACTTCTAGCACAGAGCCAGGAGAAACTCCTGAGCACAGCCAGGTGTGACCTCAAAACAAAACAAAAGTACCGAGGAACTAAGGTCTCATCTTCATGGGGGCCTTGGGAGAGTTCAGTGGCCATGCCTCTGCCAGCCAGGGAAGCTCTTTAAACCCATGTTCACCCTGGGCCATGTATTTCACTAGCTTGCCTCCATGTCTCTTTGGTCCCTTATTTCTACTCTGGAGAAGTCTGTTTTCTCTCTTGAACGCACACTTCTCTCTTTTCCCTCATAGCTTTCTAAATAAGTTTCAATAAGAACGCTTTTGCTTCCCAATGGAAGGTAATGACTGCCTCTCCACCCCATGAACAAATGTGATCCCATTGGGGATCCCTGGTACCACAACAGTATGCGATTTTCAGTGTATCCCCAGGAAGTATTTGAGAGGCCCAAGAGTTAATTAAGTCTAGAATAATTTTTTAAAATTCAAAATTAGGTTCAGAGTGATAGTACAGCAGATAAGGTAAGGTAAGTCTCACATGTGGCCAACTAAGATTCAATCCCTGCTTCCCCTATGGCCTTGAGCTTTAGATTCTAGGGGCACAAGTGCTAATAAATACAGCAACAATTTTCTCAGACCTGTCAGTCTCACGATTCAACCAATCGACTTCAACTTATTTCCTGACCTACACGACCTGTTTACAAGCAAAAGGGGACTCAGAATCAGGTGCCAAAGAAGGACAATGAGGTCTCTACAGGCCACTCAACTTCTCCAAGTTGCTTCCACCTCTTGCTGTTGCAGCACTCCTAGTAGAGAGAAATGATTCACTTCCATCCTGCCTTGCACCTCTAGATTTTGGCCAAGGGCAGGTTTGGGGCTTGGTTAGTGAACTATGTTTTTCTTCCTGCATTTGAAAGGGGAACTTTGTATTTCAAAAAAGGTACCTTCTTTATTCAGAGACATTCTGTGGTAAGGCTTTGAGAGGAACCACCTTGGCTTATGTCTGGGGGAGAGAATAAAATTGAGTGCCCTGATTTCTCCCCCTCCCAGTCTTCCAGGGGCCCAGATGAAAGGCGTCTTTCAGAGGGGCCAGAGACAAGGAGGTGGCAGCGTGGTGAGGGTGCACTGGACACGTGGCTGCAGAGAAGTGGCTTCTTGTTTGCGTGTGTGGGTTTGTGGTGAGGAGGTCCGCGAAATCCAACCCCCCACTTCACCCCCACACACAGTCCGGAGGACTGCAACAGAACAAATAAAACCTCTATTTGTTCATCTCTCTCTTGGATTTAGATGGTGCTCTATGGCCAGAGTTACTGGGCCCCACTAGAAAACCTGGCTGTTTATTCCTGAGGTTGCAAAGACAGACAAATACCTCCCTGTGCTAACATTTTTCAGGCCATGGGGGCAGGAGACACTTTCAGTCAGGAGAGCAGGCAGTGTGGAATTGCTTCTGACGTACACACTAGGTCCTTAAAGTGGAGGCATATAAACATACATAGCAAAAGGCCAAAATTCAGGCTCTAGCTCTCAAAGCAAAGAAATGCAGTTAGCAGGGGTAAAGGAATGCAGACTAAACTGGGGAGAAAGTAGCAACAGTGGGATTGGGTGGTAGTGGTAGTGGTAGTGGTGGTAGTTGGAGGTTGGGGATTGGGGAGTTCTTGGCAGGAAGCCATGGTGCAGTCACTGGGTGAGAAAATGCTGATCAGATTTGTGCCTCTCTGTAGTCTGGCTCTTCGCACTGTGCTTGACACAGAGTGGGAAGACAGTATGTGAAAAACGAATGAAGGAGGGAGCTGATATTAGATAAATAGGTGAAGAAGAGGGAGGAGGGCATTCCAGCATGAGTCAAATGTCTTGGTTACACTGGTTTAACCACAGTGAAGGGCGTGTAGAGAGGAGCAGTGGGAAATGAGGTTAGATATGGGGCCAGCTGATGAAAGGCTGGAAAGCCAGGCAGAGAAATTAGGAGATAGATGAAGAGTCCTTCATTTCTTCTTCTTCTTCTTCTTCTTCTTCTTCTTCTTCTTCTTCTTCTTCTTCTTCTTCTTCTTCTTCTTCTTCTTCTTCTTCTTCTTCTTCTTCTTCTCCTTCTCCTTCTCCTTCTCCTTCTCCTCCTTCTCCTTCTCCTTCTCCTTCTCCTTCTCCTTCTCCTTCTCCTCCTTCTCCTTCTTTCTTTTTCTCCTCGAGCTTTTATTGGAGTAGGCGCAGGATATATGCACAGAAGCAAAGTGTTGGCAATACAAATAGTAAACTTATTACTCTGTCGGCCATAGTCAAAGAAGCTTCACTTTATTATAAACTGATAATTATGGTATGGGCAAACATTTTCATGGTCTAGTCATGGGCATAGTTGCAAGAAAGTAAGGCTACGCTATATTTGTTCAAAGTTAATTCAGTCTGTTAAACCAGATGTCTAAGGTTGGAAAGAGGAGTTTGATAGAGGCATGAAATGAATTGACTTGGTAAACTGGCCTTGGCTCTTCTCCCTTCCTCTCTCTGTTCAATGCTTCAAAGATGGTCTCTCACTTTTGCCCTTTTTTTCCCCTCCAGATAACCTATTCTCCTTCTTCCCTCTATTACTAGGGTTTATTTAATGAAAGTTTTACAGCTGAACACCACAATACACTCCTACTCACTAATCCTCACCAACTCTTGAGACCTTTAGGTCAGAACACCAAGGAAAGAGCAGCTGATTGGTTCAGCTGAGCCAATGGATGAAGAACCCTAAGTCAGGTGATCATTCAGAACCAATAAACAGTGGAGAGGAGCAGCTCATGTGATTAAAACATGGCTGCGTAAACTGACCCAGAATAAATCATAATAATTCTAGAGATTTTTCTGCAACCTGATAGTGATAACAGACAAATCTAATTCCTAAAGTTGACACTGTAAGGAGCGAGCTACTCATTTCACTTTGATTAGGGTGGTAAAGAGAAGACTGTCAGAAGTAAATAAGGTCTGATTTAAAACTTGAATTTTTCCTTGGGTGTCTTGCGGAGAATTGGGGGAGATCTTCCTAGGTCACAATAAAAGCGGCAGTGCTTTAGAGCATTTGGACTGACCCTTAGTAGAAACAGGGTAAATTGAGAAACAGAAGGGTTACTTGCCATCAAGAAAGCTTTAGCCTAATTCAGAATGAAAGAATTTTAGAGATAAAAAATAGTGGGGGGTCTTTTTCCTCCCTCTCTCCTTTCTTCTTCTCTTCTCTTCCTTCCTTCCTTCCTTTCTTAATTTCTTTTTTCCTTCCTTCCTTCCTTTCTTAATTTCTTCCCTTTCTTAATTTCTTCCCTTCCTTCCTTCCTTTCTTTCTTTCTTTCTTTCTTTCTTTCTTTCTTTCTTTCTTTCTTTCTTTCTTTCTTTCTTTCTTTCTTTCTTTCTTTCTTTCTTTCTTTCTTTCTTTCTTTCTTTCTCTTCCTTCTTCCTTTCTTTCTTCTGTCTGATTCTCATCTGTTCGTATAACCCCGACCTCATAACTCATTATAGTTTTCTGTGACTGAATCGAATTCCGCTCAAACCCAGACAAACAAGAAACACATTGCTATTTGTATTCATTTAGGGTCAGAGCCAGGACCCAAACACACACACAAACCAGGATAGGATTTTTCTGATTTCTGATACTCAGGTCACTGGCGTCCAGTCTCAGTGAGAAGCCAAAAAATGCACTCCTGGGCCAAGGTGCCTGGCAAAGGGCTGATGAACAGATTGTGCTCGGTCCAGTGGCTCTAGGGCCAGATCAAAGCCGGCTTCCCAGCAGAGGCAGCAAGCATAGCAGGAATCTGGGGGACCTCTTACCCAGTCCAGTCCCACACTCACAGAAGGAAAGCCACCCCATTAGTGGGCACACCTCGTTGCACACTACTCACACAAGGCACTTGGGACAAAGTTTTTCTCATGTCACATATAGGTCTTTGGCCAGGCCACGTGGCTGCCAACCAGCTCTGCCACTTGAGTACTTAATTTACTTAATTAAGTACTTAATTTACTTAATTAAGTACTTTGTGTCTTAGTTTCCTCATTTGTAAAATAAGGATGATAAACTCCTTTAGAGGACCCAAAAGAAAATAAAATGAGAACAGAAGCTTCACAATTCCAAGAGCAACATCGATTGTGATTGCAGACTAGATTGCTCACAAGATCAGCCCTACCTGGCGGGGGCTGGAGATTTTTTGTTTTGTTTTGTTTTGGGACCACACACATCTGGCGGTGCTCAGAGTTTATGCCTGCCTGGCTCTGTACTCAGGTATCTGTGCTCAGGGGTCCATATAGGGTGGCAGGCAAAGCAAGTTCTCTTCCCATTGTATTATGGCTCAAACCCCTGGAGACAAATTATTAATTGCAGACAGCAGCCTGTTGGAGGCTGTGCTTTGGCTCCCTTACCATCCAGTCTGCTTTCTGGGAAATCACTCGTGATTGGTCCAGGCACAGCAGAGAAACAAAACCATTTCTAATAGAATTAGTCTGGCCTGGAGAGAGTACAACAAGGGGTAAGGTGCTTAACTTGCACCCTGCTGATCCCCTGCTCAAATCCCCAGTACCACATATGTAGTTCCCTGACACTGCCAGGACTTCTGAGCACAACTGGGTGTGGTCGCCTAAATATTATTCCAAATAGAACTCTTCTCTAGGACTTTTATTTTCCTTTCTGTTTTACCCCTTTGGATTTTTTTTAACTGGATCTTTCAGTTGGTAGGAAAAAAGTTATCACTGCCACTCTCACCCCCCTTTTGAGTTCAAGTAGTAAAGAGCAGAGCCTAGAGCTACCACCTCTGTTCATTTCCTCCTAATGCACAGTAGCCAAGTGAGAATGTCGCTGATTTGCAAGAATAGCTGGATCTGAGTTCTAGCTGGAGCAGAGCCCAAGCCTCTGGATCCGGTTGACCCTGGATCCAGACATCCACTCCCACTGGTCTGCAATTTGATTGCAGAAGTAATTAAATCAATCTCCCTCCTTCTTCCCTCCCTCCTTCCCTCCTTCCCTCATTCTCTCCTTCTCTCTCTCTCTCATTTCCCCTTTTCCTTCCCAGCTCTTCCCTCTTGCTCTACTTTCTCATCCTTCTTCCTTAAGCTGCTTTAATTATATCTGTTACTTGCAACTAGAACATGTGTTTGAGGCTCAATTCAGAAAACCGTCTGAGTATGCATTTTCTTTTCCATTAGAAAAATTACAATATCTTGTCTGATGGCCAAATGATCTGAAGTCTCAGTTCCTATCACTTAGGTGTTTTTAAATTTAATTAATTGTTAAGTCTTTTAAAAATAATTGTAATTTACAAAGTTATTCATAGTTGGGTTTTAGACATACAGTGTTTCAGCACCAATCCCACCATCAGTGTCAACCTCGCTCCAACAATACTCCCAGAGCCCATCCCATACCACCACCACCTGCCTAGCCTACCAGCAGAACAGGCCCATTTTTAATTTTGATTGTTAAGGTTTGTGTCTTATGATTTCATTGTTGTTGTATATTTAATTCTGCCCTTTCTTATTCCTCCCGATGCACTGGAGATACCTTGCCTTTCTTATTTAACATTTGTCTTTCTCATCTTCAATTCAATTTCTTTCCTTCTCACTATGTTCTGCGACCATGCATTAGTCTTTTTGGAATAATTATTTATTTAGAATGATTATTTGTAGTTATAGGAGCCACACTTATGATGCAATAGGATCCCTATACAGTGATATGGAATCATGTGATACAGGGGATTAAGCTCAGACTAGAATAGATAAGCTATAGGCTCTACTACTTGAGAAATATCTGCTGCTTGGCAGTTACTAACCTATTTCTTTCTTGGACCATTTGAAAAGAAGTAACCAAGGGGCAACATATCCCTTAAACTCTGAAAAGCCTTAAATGTTAGAATAAATTTACACTACAGATTGCAGACTCCAAAGCTGCGAGAACCAGGTAGGTCAGACCCATGAATAAAATGGACTGATGGGTATAAGGCAAAAGAGACTGGTGGGGTCTCTGCAAAAGTGACAAGTGTTTGTCCCCCCCAAAAGACAGTGTTGCTACACAGTCTCAGCTCATTGTTTCCACGTGCAAATGTGGGCACAGACTTAACAGACCCAACAGTTTCTAGAGGTTCCAAGTGTTTGAAATGTTAAAAGTGACTTTCATGCCGGAGAGATGGTATAGAGGTAAAGCATTTGCTTTGCATGCAGAAGGTCGGTGGTTTGAATCCCGGCGTCCCCTGAACCTGCCAGGAGCGATTTCTGAGTGTAGAGCCAGGAGTAACTCCTGAGTGCTGCCGGGTGTGACCCAAAAATAATAAAATAAAAAAGTGACTTTCGAGGTTCTGAGCATTGGCTAGGAGTCTGAATTTGCTAAAAGACTTTGTGGGTCAGGAGCTCAACTCTCTGCATCTGATTAGGATGAAGAGGTTTTAAGAGATGAGGAACTTGGTTTTTCCCTGAAAACCAAGACAACTGGACCATTCCCAGTGAAACTAGATGGGGCTCAGAAGATCTCACTGACTCATGCATGCACCAGGACTCAGCTCACCTGGAAACAGTGCATTGATGTCGCTAGACAGGCTCCCTGCAGCCCAGGGAGTCAGGCCCATTATCAATCCCATTCAACTGGGGCTGGAGAGATAGCATGGAGGCAGGGCGTTTGCCTTGCAATCAGAAGGTCAGTGGTTTGAATTCCTGCATCCCATATGGTCCCCCGAGCCTGCCAGGAGCGATTTCTAAGCGCAGGCCAGGAGTAACCCCTGAGCGCTGCCGGGTGTGACCCAAAAACCAAAAGCAAACAAACAAATAAATAAATAAAATAATCCGATTCTTGGGGCCCGTGAGATAGCATGGAGGTAAGGCGTTTGCCTGTCATGCAAAAGGTTATCGGTTCGAATCCCGGTGCCCCATATGGTCCCCCGTGCCTGCCAGGAGCAATTTCTGAGCATGGAGTCAGGAGTAACCCCTGAGCGCTGCCGGGTGTGACCCAAAAACCACAAAAAAAAAAAAAAAAATCCGATTCAACAAAGAAACACAATCCAAGGATCCTATATTCCCCAATCCCTAGGACTGGCCTGAGGAAGATGCCAGCTTCTCTCTATGGAGTTCAAGTTGCTTCTCCCTGGGTGTAAAATCTCAGTTGACCCTGCTAAGAGAGGACAGGCCCTCTAGGGAACCAGGAACTGAAGGTGTTCCCTGATTCCCTCATTCCCACTATTATCAGTATAGTTGAAAGTCCCTACTGATCATTACATTCCATAGAAAGAACGTGAGCCTGTCCCTCTTGTGCGACATGGTGCCTGAAGCTGAATGAAGCTGCTTGCTCGAAGCTCCCAGCATCTGAGTGGCGAATCCCCAGGTTCTGTTGGTTCCGTGGCTTTTCCCTCTGCCAGAGAATAAGAAGGGGCCTAATTTTTATGCTGACAGGCTGCCTCTTGGATTTAGGGGCAGTCAGAGAGCATGTGCTAGAATCCCCTCAACCCCCATGGAAGGACTGGCGCGGCTCGTGCCCTTTCCAGGCCACCACCCTGCCAATCCAGGCGTGCCAGGAGGGCGTGTGGTATCGCCAGCCTGTCGTTGCACCGAGGGAGGGGCGCGAAGCTCTGGGGAGAGGGTGGCAGAATAAGGGTCACGAATGGGCTCCCTCTGCATTTGCTCGCCGGGTGTGGGCGGCGCTGGGGTGGGTTCCAGGGAGACAGGTCCACCCCCTCGTGAAATCGTTCCCTGATGAGATGATGCATGTTAAGTGAACTATAAACTTTTAAGAGCACATTCCATCCCCGCTCATAAACATTAGGGCTCATTCCCTTTGGGAAAGCTGGTATTCTTGGGGCACTAGAGCGTACCACCAGCCTGGTAAAGCACTGCTCCCCCCCCCCTCCAGTCTGCATTCTTGTAAGTGAGCCAGAATTAGAAAGAAAGGGAACTTGGGATTTTTCTAAGACTGGAGTCCTCACTGAACCTTAGCTGTCTTTGACCCCCTTTAACTCCGTGGTAGTAGCAGTGTTACCTGGCTATTGTTTGAAGGGGTGGATGGTGTCTTTTCCATCATCAGATCTGAGTTCAAATTCAGCTCCTGGGCTGAAGAGAACTCAGCAGGCTAGAACACTTGCTTTGCATGTGGGAGGTCTAGAATCCAAACACCTGTGGTTCCCCCAAACATCTCCAGGACCCCCACAGTACAGAGCTGGTATAGTTTGAAACCCAAAAATCGATCACAAGAAAATGTAAATCCTGTCTCACTAATCACCTGCATCTAGGGGATTGAGTGGGGGTCATCTCTATGTGGGAGACATGCTACTCTCTCAGCCACTTTGGTGTATGTGTTTATAAAGAAATTCTAGAAAGATATACACAAAACTAGTTAACAGCAGCCAGCCACTATGGGGCAGAAACTAGCCAGATGGGACCTGATCCAAGGAGGACTTTTCAGTATAACTTGTGTCTGCATATGTGTATATGTATTATCTAATGTTCTCTAGAAAGGAGACGGACAAGATAGATGACAAGGAACGAAATGCAAGCTCAGACTCTTGGTGAAGGAGGTAGAAAACATGTTAAGACTTGATTTTGATACCTCGCACCCTGGAGCACCAACAGGTGGGAACCCAACAATAAAAAAAAAAAATGAGGTGACACAGGTGTGACCTATGAACCAGAAGTCCTGGATGTATTTGCTCACCCAAAGAAAGGAAAATGAATATTCACACGAAACTCAGATATAGACATTTACAGCACTTCTATTCCTGATGGTCCCAAACTACAAACAACCCAAATGTCTCTCAACTGATGAGAGGCTACACCAAATGGTTTCCATCTGTCTCCCGAAATACAACTGTACAATAACAAAGAATTAAACTGTCTATACATACAACTCACAAGGTAGTAATAGTATCCATCGCAAATGCATTCTGTTAAGTGAAAGAAAACACAAAAGATGCTCTATTGCATGAGTCGATTTATGTGATAATCTGGACAAAGCAAAACTATCAGGATGGGGGAGCATGCCAGTGGCTGGCAAGGGCTGCAGATAATAGAGACTGCAAAGGTGCATGACAGAGTTGTGCTTAGGGGGCTAGGGATGTGGCTTAGTGTAGAACAATAATCTTGGCATGGTTGATTCCTGTGAACATATACACACATATAAACACAAACACACAAATTGGGGAGAGACTATATTAGATTGTGGCTATCCAACAAAATCTGCAGAACTAAAATAAATGACTTTTATGCTATGTGAATGATGCCTCTTTAAATCTGACTAAGAATGAAAGCAGGGTTGGGGACATGTGTCAGTAGCAGAGCATCTACTTCCCACATGGGAGGCTCTAGATTCAATCCTTGGAGTTCCCCATCCTACCCCCTCTTATGAAAATAAAGGGTAAAATCTTGATACCCTTAGAAAGAAATACCTGTAGATTCCTTTCACCTATAGTACTGGTAGCAATGTGTTTTCTGCAGCATTTTACTTTGGGGGAACCTCTTGACCTCTCAAATGGTGCTTAGGGAGTCTGGGCGCTAGAGTCAGGATTCAGGGTTCCTGAGTTTATGAAGTGCTAGGGGCCACCAGGGTCACACTTGGCAGAGAGGTGGAGTTCTGCACTGGAATGGGGAGTGAAGGTGAGGTATTAGTCAGTCTCATGCATGCATTTATCAACTAGCTCCCTGGCTTCATATTCTGACATTTATAGAAAGATTGTGCAACTTCTGTAGAAATACAAGGGTGGCTGGGTGTGTGTATATATTTATTTGTATTGCATAAGGAAATTCTGCAAAGATACGCATGAAACTAGTAACAGCAGCCAGCCACTGTGGGGCAGAAACTAGCCAGATGGGGGATCCAATTAAAGGAGAACTTTTCAGCATAACTTGTGTGTCTGGGAAACATATGTTATACATATTATATAAATTCCAAAGCACGTGAATGTTAAGCACAAAACATAAATGATACTGCCCACTGTCCAACTTAAAATTGTTTCAAAACAGGAAAAATATTAGCCACTACACCTAACTCTCTGCCTGGTGAAATCTCTAAGAAATGATCCTTTTTTTGAAAAAAATTTAAATTATAACACGGTGATTTACCAAGTTGTTTATAATAAAGCTGTTTCAGACATTAAATGTTCTACCATCAATTCCACCACCAACGTTATATTCCCTACACCAATGTTCACAACTTCTCACCCACCACCCTAGATTGCCCCTTTGCAGGCACAAACAAATTTACTTTATATTATTTGTTACAACACAAAGGCAAATGGAATTATCAAAACTTAGATCAGTAAGAGTCAGTTTGTGATTATTGTTATACCTCACATGGTGCTACTAAAGTCATTGTCTGAAGACTTACTGGGCTGGTTGGTACTAGTTAAACCTTCTGTGTTATTGTTTAGGTTCATTGAGTTTGGGGTCTTCTACGCAACTTGTCCATTAGATTTACTGTGATTCTGCTGGGCTAAAAGTACTATGAAACTTGGAAGTGTCACAAGGTCACATATGTGGCTGTAAGGTCTAAAATAATTTGGTGGCTTGGCAGTTTTATAAGATTCAGTTGTGGAACTGAGCCATTTCAAAGTCAGAGGGTGTTAAGAATGGTTGTGGGCTACTGAGTCTTCAGGCAGAAAGAGGAATCTGCCCACCCACATTCAGAGAAGAACCCAAAGTTGTTGGGCCTTAGATGTGGAACTGTGAGCAGTGTATTTTTTTCTGCTGGCAAGATGGCGGGTATGAGTGGGATCTGTTGGATTTTTTGGTGGTGGGTGGCAGTTGAAGGGGGAGCATGCTTAAGGTAGCTAGAGCATATGTGCTTGGGCTTACTCAGTCTTGGCTCTGTTCACCCTTGGATGCTACTGTATTTCTGTATTTTCTTTCTTTCTCTATTCACCCTTGGATGCTACTGTATTTCTGTATTTCCTTTCTTTCTTTCTTTCTTTCTTTCTTTCTTTCTTTCTTTCTTTCTTTCTTTCTTTCTTTCTTTCT
>PVKC010028976.1:0-15258 GCA_004027635.1 Crocidura indochinensis
TTTTTGGTCACACCCGGCAGTGCTCAGGAGTTACTCCTGGCTCCATGCTCAGAAATTGCTCCTGGCAGGCACGGGGGACCGTATGGGGCACCGGGATTCGAACCGATGACCTTTTGCATGAAAGGCAAACGCCTTACCTCCATGCTATCTCCCGGGTCCCAAGAAGTCCCTGTTTTTTTGTTTTGTTTTGTTTTTTTGGTCACACCCGGCAATGCTCAGGGGTTACTCCTGGCTCCATGCTCAGAAATTGCTCCTGGCAGGCAGGGGGGACCATATGGGACACCGGGATTCAAACCGATGACCTTTTGCATGAAAGGCAAACGCCTTACCTCCATGCTATCTCCCAGGCCCCTCCCACAGCTTCTTCTCCAGGCCCCGTTGATAGGCAGTTAGCTTGAGTCCATATTCTGGCTACGGTAAATGATGGCATGTTAAACCATTTTCATGTTTCTATACACTTCAGAGATGCTTTGGGAGGGGCATTTCTAGATTATTCTGAATCCCCATTTTTCTTTCTTTCGTTTTGGGTAATGGTGGTGGTGCTTCCCAGCAATGCCCAGGGTGCTGAGATTTCTATCCAATCTGGCAACGTGGGGCTGAATGTGTAGGCCCGGGGGCCGGGCGGTGGCGCCGGAGGTAAGGTGCCTGCCTTGCCTGCGCTAGCCTAGGACGGACCACGGTTCGATCCCCCGATTTCCCATATGGTCCCCCAAGCCAGGAGCAACTTCTGAGTGCATAGCCAGGAGTAACCCCTGAGCGTCACCGGGTGTGGCCCAAAATCCAAAAAAAAAAAAAAAAAAGCTCTTAATGTGCAGGCCCAGCAATATGGTGCAGGTAGGCAGGCAGGCAGGCAGCATGCTGGTCTGTGTGTATCATCGGTGAGATACTCAGAGGCTGCAGGATGGGGGAAAGGGCAGCTTGTGGTGGCAGAGCATACAAGCTCTCCCCTCTTAGGCTCTTATTAACTTTCCCTGTGGTGCTGGTGCTCAAATACAATTTTTCCTTTAAGATCTTTTGATATTGTTTTCCCAAATAACACAAACCGTTTTTCTCCACACCCTTGTCTTATTGACAGGCCACTCCTGTAGGTGTGAGTAGATGTGTTACAATCCTGATCTGTATTTCTCTAATTGATTCAGAGCATTTGGGGATGTGTTTGTGGGTAGCTATAAGTCTTCTCAGAAGTGTTTATTCGGACTTGTTCCATTTTTATACTGGGGTCACTGTCAGTATTTTCTGTTGCTGAGTGAGTCCTTTAGATTTTGGGTACTTTAAAATGATAATGTGACATGCTACTATTTTCTCCCAACTGGAAGGTAGTCTTTTAGCTTCTATTATTTCTTTCTTTCTTTTTTTTTCCTAAGGGTGAGGAAACTTCAGTATTGCTTCCTCTTTATTGCAAGTGACAGAACCTAAGCCAGAGTTCTTCAAGGAGTTCACTGAAGTCACAAGGATGAAGAGGAGAGAAAGTGATCTCCAATTTGCACTAAATGAGCTTGGGGGATCGTGACCATCTCTCTGCCTGCTCGCCATGGCTGAAAGCACTTTCACACCCTATTATTTCTTTTTTTTGTTTTTGTTTTTGTTTTTGGGTCACACCCGGCAGTGCTCAGGGATTACTCCTGGCTCCATGCTCAGAAATTGCTCCTGGCAGGCACAGGGGACCATATGGGGCACCGGGATTCGAACCGATGTCCTTTTGCATGAAAGGCAAACGCCTTACCTCCATGCTATCTCCCAGGCCCCCTATTATTTCTTTTGTTGTGGAAGAACTACACAAACATTGTGTGATGGCTGGGGATTCCCTACAGCACTGAGCCAGCAAACTATGCTCAGACACAGGCAGTATCAGAACTCTCTCTCTTGTAGAACAGCCGCTTTACTGCCCACATCATGCCCAGCCCATGTAAAAAGATCTAAAGTTTTAAGTTTTACTGTAAATGATCCACTGTTTTGCTCTAAATTGCTGCCTTGCAACTGGAGCTGAGGTTCCAAATGCATCTGAGTGAGTGTACCATCTGCTTTGTCTGTGCAGCTTGTGATTTCAGATCCAAAACCCAAAATGTAATCAATCTATCTTGAGTACATTTTTGTGTATAATTTGTTTCACTTTTGCAGGTGGCAGCCAGTTTTCCCACAGTTATTGTTCAAAAGGCCTTTATTTTTTTTGACAGTATGGTTTCACAATGTTTTTCTATCACACTGTGGTATTCAGGAGTCTTTGGTGGTACTTAGTAGAGCTGATTGGCATTCAGAGGACATCAAGGGCTGCACTCATCAATTTTTGGAAAAAAACATTTGATCCCAGGTTTGGAACACCAAGGTCAGCTCAGAAAACATCTGCACTGTTTCTTCAAGTGATAACCTCAATGAATGTTTCTGCTGCATCCATAACCAATCTAATAGTTCATCTGTTTCTGTTTTTCTCTGGATAGTATTTTTTTTCCACTTATTTCTTCACTGACCCAGGAGTTACTCAGAAATGTGTTTAAACTCCCTATTTGTTTTGTCCGCTATTTTTTTTTTTTTTTTGGTTTTTGGGCCACATCCAGTGACGCTCAGGGGTTACTCCTGGCTATGCGCTCAGAAGTTGCCCCTGGCCTGGGGGACCATATGGGGCACGGGGGAATCGAACCGAGGTCCGTTCAAGGCTAGCGCGGTAAGGCAGGCACCTTACTTACCTCCAGCGCCACCGCCCGGCCCCCGCTATTTTTTTTTATTAACTTTTATCTCACACTATTGTGATCATATAACTTCTACTCATATATCACAACTTAAATATGTATGTGAAATATTTGGCTTACGGGGATGAAACCCAGGTTGGCCGTGTGCTAGGCAGACACCCTCCTTACCCACTGTACTATCACTCTGGAGCCCTTAAACCTTATTTTGTCCCAACAAATGACCTATCCTTGAGGATGTCCGTGTGAATTTGAGAAGAAAGTTTATTCTTTTTTTTTTTTTTTGGGTTTTTGGGCCACACCCGGTGACGCTCAGGGGTTACTACTGGCTATGTACTCAGAAGTCGCTCCTGGCTTGGGGGACCATATGGGAAGCTGGGGGATCGAACCGTGGTCCGTCCTAGGCTAGCGCAGGCAAGGCAGGCACCTGACCTCCAGTGTCACCGCCTGGCCCCAGTTTACTCATTTTCTTTGGCTTGAGACATTTGTTTTTGACTATTTCATTTAATGTTGATATCATCATTTCCTTTTTCTTTAGTTTGGGTGATTTGTTTATTGCTGTACCTGGTATTCTAAGATCTCTATAGTTATTATAGTTATTCTCTTTTGTATTTTTGTGGCCACACTGGGCAATGGTGAGGTTACCCCGACTTTACACTCATTAATTATTCCTGGTGGGCCGGGCAGTGGCGCTGGAGGTAAGGTGCCTGCCTTGCCTGCGCTAGCCTAGGACGGACCGCAGTTCGATCCCCCGGTTTCCCCCGGTTTTTTTGGGTGTGGCCCAAAAACCAAAAACCAAAACAAAAAAAAAAAACATTTAGGGGCCCGGGAGATAGCATGGAGGTAAGGCGTTTGCCTTTCATGCAAAAGGTCATCAGTTCGAATCCTGGTGCCCCATATGGTCACCCGTGCCTATCAGGAGCAATTTCTGAGCATGGAGCCAGGAGTAACCCCTGAGCACTGCCGGGTGTGACCCAAAAACCAAAAAAACAAAACAAAACAAAAATTATTCCTGGTGGGCTTGGTAGAACCTTATGGGATGCCAGGCATAATAATGGGTCAGCCATGTCCAAGGCAAGTACCCTACCTGCTCTATTACCACTTTGGCCCCCTCTATAGTTATTCTATTGCTCAGACTTGAGTGCTGCTAATAGTTCATTTGTATATTTTGGAATACCTGCTGTTACTCCTCCTTGTTGGACCGATAAATTTTCTCCCATTCGAGGACAGCAGTTCCTTTAATTCTGTATTGTTGGACTGGGACAATTTGATCCAGGTTTTCACTCAGTTCTTATGTTTGTCTATCTGACCTGAAAGTTTTGTCTATTTTTGTATACAGTCCACAGATAGATCTTGTACTTTTGCCCACGGTCACTCTATTAACTGATGAGCTCATACCATTAACTAACATTATAGTGATCATTATTATCTGGAGCTTCCTTCAGTCTATCATTTGCTTTCTAGCTGTTTTCTGTTTGCAATTTCTTCTTCTGCCTTGCTTTTTGGTTGGGCCACACTTAGAAATGTTCAGGGGCTATTCACAGCATGTTTTGTGGGAACTGCTCCCTCAGATACTTGGGAGAAGATGTGGTGTCGGGATTGAGAGGGCCACCCACAGGCATTAGCCCTCTAAGGGGTCTCCCACCACCCCATGTCATTTCTCGCTTTTCTTCTCTTTCTACCTGTCTTTTCATGTGGATGGATTTCCCTAGTGATTCTCTCCATTTTTCTTTAAATTGGCTCTGCTCCAGATTTCTTTTTTGTGATTACATGGCGACTGTGTGTTCTCTAAACTAAAAGACAAAAAAAAAAAGTCTTTTATCATTAACAAATAATTGATTGACTACTTGATCCTTTTATTTGGGGAGTGTGTGTGTGTGTGTGTGTGTGTGTGTGTGTCTGTGCGCGCGTGCGTGCGTGCGCGCGCGGGCCACACACCTGGGGATGTTAAGGATTTATTATTGGTGCTGTATTTCGGAATAGAGCACACCAGACAGTTTAGGAGACCATAAGCCTTACCTGCTATACTATCTCTTTGGCCCCATTAATACTTTATATTGAAATTAAGTGACTACACATTATAATATTACAGTTTTAGGGCATTCAAATTTTGATTACACACTTACCTTTAGCAGCATGTTTTCATGTTCCTAATTAGTGTCCTTTTATTTCAGCTTAAAGAAATAAATTCTTGGGGCCGGGCAGTGGCGCTGGAGGTAAGGTGCCTGCCTTGCCTGCGCTAACCTAGAACGGACCACGGTTCGATTCCCCGGTTCCCCATATGATCCCCCGTGCCTGCCAGGAGTGACTTCTGAGCGAATAGCCAGGAGTAACCCCTGAGCGTCACCGGGTGTGGCCCAAAAAACAAAAACCAAAAAAAAAATAAATAAAATAAATAAATAAATAAATTCTTTTACTACTCTGGTGAAGAACTCACTCAATTTTGCTTGCAGGAGGTCTTAATTGCACTTTCATGGTTGAACTCTGAACATATATTCCCTCTCTCCTGGCCAGGAAGACTCTAGCCAAGATCCTACTGAGTCTTAGGTGACTTCCCTTTGCCTGAGGGATGTCGCCTCTCCCCTTTTTTAATATGCATATAAAAATATATTTATTATATATAATATACACACATATCCTTTGCCATTAATTTTACAGTTTTAGTATAGCAAGTCTTACAAAAGATTTTCTTAAATGAAAATGTTAAGCTTAATGAACTTGGCTGTACAAATCACTCCCCAGCTTTGGGAAGTTCTCTCAGACATTATTTCTTAGAATTTTCTGCCCCCATCTCCCTTTCTTCTTGTAGGACTTGATGTTTTATTTAGTTTCTTTCATTCCTTTTTTTTTTTTCCTCGGGCCACACCCATTTGATGCTCAGGGGCTACTCCTGGCTAAGCGCTCAGAAATTGCCCCTGACTTGGGGGGACCATATGGGATGCCAGGGATCCAACCTTGGTCCTTCCTTGGCTAGCGCTTGCAAGGTTGACACCTTACCTCTAGCGCCACCTTGCTGGCCCCTAGTTTCTTTCATTTTTTATTCTTTGTTCTCCTTGGGTACTATTTTCAAAGGTGCTATCTTATCTTTCAGATTCTTTCTTCTGGGTCTGGAGAGATAGCACAGCTGTAGGACATTTGCCTTGACACAGCCGACCCAGGATGGACGGTGGTTCAAATCCTGGCTTCCCATATAGTCTCCTCAGCCTGTCAAGAGCAGTTTTTGAGCACAGAGCCAGGAGTAACCCCTGAGCACCACAAGGTATGACCTGAAATTTAAAAATAAGAGATTCTTTCTTCTGCTTGAGTTGTGTTATGTGAGTCTCTATTATAATATTTTTTAGTTAATTCACTTTGTTAATAAATATTTTATCTGTCAACTCTAGAAATTCTTTTGTTTAAATACTTTGATTTTATTGAAAATTTGATTGTTTTTATTTAAACTTAGTAAATATTCTTTTTTTGGGGGGTTGAGTTATACCCAGCAGTGCTCAGGGGTTACTCCTAGCTCTGTGCTCAGAAATTGCTCCTTATCAGCTTGGGGGACCATATGGGATGCTGGGATCAAACCCATGTCTGTCTCATGTTGGCCATGTGTAAGTCAAATGCCCTACCGCTGTGCTATTGCTCCAGCCCACTTACTAAGCATTCTTAAAACAGCTATTTGGGGGCCCGGGAGATAGCATGGAGGTAAGGCATTTGCCTTTCATGCAAAAGGTCATCGGTTCGAATCCCGGTGCCCCATATGGTCCCCTGTGCCTGCCAGGAGCAATTTCTGAGCATGGAGCCAGGAGTGACTCCTGAGCACTGCCGGGTGTGACCCAAAAACCAAAAAAACAAAAACAAAAACAAAAACAGCTATTTGGAGGGGCCCAGGAGATAGCATGGAGGTAAGGTGTTTGCCTTTCATGCAAAAGGTCATCGGTTCGAATCCCGGTGCCCCATACGGTCCCCCGTGCCTGCCAGGAGCAATTTCTGAGCATGGAGCCAGGAGTAACCCCTGAGCACTGCTGGGTGTGACCCAAAAAACAAACAAACAAAAAAACAAACAAACAAACAAAAACAGCTATTTGGAATTCATTTTGACCCTGGTGGTATTGAGAATCCAATTCAGGGCCCCTTACACACATAACTTGCATTCCAGGCCCATAATAGTTTCTCTTGGGTAGTCTGACTAGCTCTGTATTTTGGGAATTTGTTACTAGATTCCTCTGGGTATCACATTTCTCCGATGAGTCTTCACAGTCCTCTAAGTTCTTCAGTGCTGGCTTTTGAGGTGAAGAAGCACTTGCCTTCTCCATTCTATACGGAATGATTCAAGAAATCCCATCTCAGATTTTCTTTGCTACAGTGATTTGCTAGAACTTCTCTGATAGATTCTTGGACTTGCACCATGGTTTTTATCCATGAATAACTTTCTGACAGTGTTTTCCAGGGGCTTCAGAGCTATAGTTTAGGGAGGCTGGAGTCCTTACATATACCCCTTCAGTGTCCCATTTCTGGAAGAGAGGTTTTTGTTTTTTGTTTTCTATTACCCAATTCACAGTGACATATTCCCCTGAGCCTTTGTTCTTGTGACAGAACCCAGGCTGTGGCCAGTCCTTCAGAACTTCAAACTCTGGGTGTTGTTTCCAAATTGTCACTTGACTGCACTAGTTTCCCATACTTCTCGTGTCTCATAAAGACGCTTTTGCACATGAACAGAAGGCAAATCACTAATGGTGAGGGAAGTACGTGGGCAAAGGATGTCTTGCTCAATTTGGTGATACTTTGGCAATGTAAGACCTACTTCATGCCTTTGTAAGACATAATCAGGGGCCTGAGCAGTCCAGTGGGGAGGGAGCTTGCTTTGTGGATGACAGATTTGATCCTTAGCATCCCATATGGTCCCCTGAGCATATTGAGGAGTGATTCCCGAGTGTAAAGTCAGGAATAAGCCCTGAGCACCGCTGGGTGTGGCCCTCCCCCAAAAAAACCAAACAAACAAAGACACAATCTATTCCACATAATAACACATGATGAGTCAATGTTTGCTTCAAAAGATAATACAGACAAATGGAAGAATTCTGTTTTAAGGATTTCTCCAGCTTTTAGAATTTTCTGAGATGTTTAAGCTTAAACTTTTAAATACATATTTCTTAAACCCACCTTGGTCTGGTTGTATGGAATATACATGGTCATTTGAACCACACCTACCATCCTACCAGCTTATAAAAAATTACATAAGCTAGGGAAAAGAGGGCAAAATTGGGATAAAATAAACATCACTTTTAGGTCACTTTAACCCAAATCCAGTTTCTAACAGACACAATTGGTCAACAGAAAGACCTCAACTAACCTCCTGCTTCTCTAGTTTTTTTTTTTTTTTTTTTTTTTGGTTTTTGGGCCACATCCAGTGATGCTCAGGGGTTACTCCTGGCTATACACTCAGAAATTGTCCCTGGCTTGGGGGACCATATGGGTCGCCAGGGGATTGAACCGCAGTCATTCCTAGGTTAGCGCATGTAAGGCAAATGCCCTATCGCCTGCGCCACCACTTGGCCCCTGCTTCTTTAATTTTTGTATATTCAGTTCCTACACGTTATTGCTGAGCCTTTGATTCTTGATCTCAGCCAGAATAAGAGCTGGCCTAAGTGATCTTAGAGCTGGAGTGAAATTAAAGGGAATAAGGGGCAAATGGAAAGAGGGTTGCTCTGGCACTCAGAGATACCTGCCTCACTACAGGTTCTTGCCGAGCCCTTCCTACATTCACTCTGCAGAAGTCTTCACCGGAAATTTCCAAGCAATACAATCTTCTGGGTAACAGTTGTTTGAGACATTCACACTGAGTTATTTTCTCTTTAGTGGCCCCCATTTCCCTATGGTGGCATACTCACCCCCAGATGGCTCTCACAGCAGAGATCCTAACAGATGGGGGTTGTGTCTCATGAAGACCACTAACTGTTGCCTGCAGGAACTGCTGGATCAATTCAGGGGACATAGCGACAGTGAACCGACTGGCAGCCCAAAGTGCCCGGCCCAAGAGGAAAGGAGACACTAGAAAAGAGAGAAGAATCAGGGGCGAGATAATAACATTTCCCTTAACTTGCCCCTTTCCTTTCCCCATTTTCATCCCTCAATCTGTCACTAACTGTATATTATATAGAAGAATATATAATTGAAAGACAAATACTACAGAAAAAAGCCATGTATGTGGGGTAAGAGCAATAGCACAGCATGTAGGGTGTTTGCCTTGCACAAGGCCAACCCAGGTTCAATTCTGGCATCCCATATGGTCCCCCAAGCCTGCCAGGAGTGACTCCTGAGTGCAAAGACAGGAGTAATCCCTGAGTGCTGCCAGGTGTGGCCTATAAACAAACAAACAAACAAATACCCCAAAATGTAGACCTTGAATACTCTTCACTAAAAAGATTAAGCATAACGTCACATTCTTCATTCTTTAGTCCTTACCTGCAGGATTAGTTAGTCCTCAAAAGTCCAATCTTTCCCATGCTTTTGGAACATTATAAATTCTAGTCATTATTCTTTACTTAAAATGTATCAATGGGGAGCGGGCCGGGCGGTGGCGCTGGAGATAAGGTGCCTGCGCTAACCTAGGACAGACTGCGGTTGGATCCCCCGGTTCCCCATATGGTCCCCCGTGTCTGCCAGGAGCGACTTCTGAGCGAATAGCCAGGAGTAACCCCTGAGCGTCACCGGGTGTGGCCCAAAAACCAAAAACCAAAAACCAAAAAAAAAAAAAAAAAAAAAAAGAATACACTGCATTTACTGAGGGAAACAAACTAATGGAGTTGATGGCAGGTGTGAAAATTAAGAGACTGTAGGTTGTACTGAGGCATACCTGAGAGATTTAGGTCTGCAAGGATGACACTGGTGAGGAAGCCGTGCATATCGAAATGGATCCTGCCATTTTTCACACTGTCAGTGATGATGGACTTGACAGAGCCAAGGGCAAGCATGCAGGCCTCATGAATCTTCCACCTGGGAAGAAAAACCACCACACAGTAAAAACCTACACTGTCAAGAGAAATGTTTGAGGAAGAGATTTCAGTATAATCTGAGCTAAAAAATGGAACCATTTATCTGCTCTTCTAATCTAGACAGTTAAAAAAACTATAAATCATTTTTTTGTTTGTTTGTTTGGTTTTGGGCCACACCTGGTGACATTCAGGGATTACTCCTATGTCCTCAGGAATCACTCCTGGCTTGGGGGACCATGTGGGACACCAGGGGATCGAACTGTGGTCCGTCCTAGACCAGTGCGAGCAAGGCAGATGCCTTATAGCTTGTGCCACCACTCCGCAATCCCCCCTCAAAAAAAATGAATAAAACCATATAATTTAATGAGATTTTTCTAATTAAAAAAATCAAGATAGTGTAGAGATAATTTACAAACTGAAAATAAAAACTGGAGAGATAAAACAGGGCTGAAGGCACTTGCCTGTGTGCAACTGATTCTAGTTCAATCTCTGGACTCTCGTGGTCCTCTGAGCACTGCTCAGTGACCCTCAAGCAGAGCTTTGAGAAGTCCAAGTGCATTGCCAGGTATGGCCCCACATAAAAATTAGAACCTGGGGGCAGGGGAAAAAAAACAAACTAAAACCTGAAAATAGAACCAGCATAAAAGCCAACTATTTCTGGTATTCATTTGAAGAAAAAGATATGTTCACTCTCACAACCACTGTGATATTACAATCTGGAAGATAAAGAAACTGACACCTGTTATGAATGGGTAAAACATTGTGGTATTTACAAACAGTGAATCATCATCCAGCCATTAAATAATTGAAAGGGCCAGAGACAGCACAAGTGGGATCTGGCCGCAGCAGTCCAGCAGTCTAGACAGGGCAGGGTCTCAGGCTTTCACTCCAATAAGCCTGAATGGCCAAGAGCCAGGGGGAGTGCTCTACCCCAACTGCTTTGGCACCACCCAGAGCAGTGTTTTTCAACCAGTATGCTACGGCACACTAGTGTGCCATGAGATATTGTCTGGAGTACCGTGGGAAAAATTCAATTTCATCCTTAACAGTATAAAACACTTTATTAAAGAAAGTAATTTATGATTCCTATTCAAGAGAATTACTTTATATATAGTCAATATAGGCACAGAGTTAAATTTTTTTTAACATTTTCTAATGGTGGTATGCCTCGTGATTTTTTTTTTTTTCCATAAAAAAAGTGTGCCTTTCGGGCAGATAGCTGACTTCTGGCATTTTGATCCTGGAGGCCTGCTTTTCCCAGGTATGGGGTTAGGAGACACCCTATACCTGAGGCACTTTCCCTAGCTTGGGGGGTGCTGCGAGGCTTGGCAGGCCTTCAGCCATTCCCTTATTTCCCCCTGGACTCTAGGCCTGGCCTGGCCTGGTCTGGGTGGCCTGCCGTGGGTTCTGGGGAGACTCTATTAGGGGTCTCCAGGCTCCCCCACCCTCCCTACTCTAGGGAGGAGGAGCTCAGGGAGGGGCTGGGCAGATAGTTGGCTTCTGGCATTTTGATTTTGGAGGCCTGCTCTTCCCAGGTATGGAGTTAGGGGACACCCTATACCGGAGGCATTTTCCCTAGCTTGGGGGGGGGGGTGCTGTGAGGCTTGGCAGGCCTCTAGCCATTCCCCTATTTCCCCCCCTACTCCAGGCTTTCCCTGGTTGCCAGCCCAGGTAGACTCTATCGTGGTCTTCAGGATTTCCCCCTCTCTCCCGACACTAAGGGGAGTAGGGGACACATGGGGTGGATGGCGGGCTGATGCAGCACTGGTGTATGTCGGGACATTAAGTCGTGACAACCAGTGGTATTTTTTTTCTCTCATTGGTCTCCATTTCCGAAACCGTGCGGGGGGTACCATATTTATTTGAAACAAAAATAGAGGGGCCGGGCGGTGGCGCTAAAGGTAAGGTGCCCGCCTTGCCTTGTGCTAACCTGGGTCGGACCACGGTTCGATCCCCCGGTTCCCCATATGGTCCCCCGTGCCTGCCAGGAGCGACCTCTGAGCGAATAGCCAGGAGTAACCCCTGAGCGTCACTGGGTGTGACCCAAAAACCAAAAAATAGAAGGATGGACTCTCTCTCTCTCTCTCTCTCTCTTTTTTTTTTTTTTGTTTTGTTTTTTGGGCCACACCCGGCAGTGCTCAGGGGTTACTCCTGGCAGTCTGCTCAGAAATAGCTCCTGGAAGGCACAGGGGACCATATGGGACACCAGAATTTGAACCAACCACCTTTGGTCCTGTATCGGCTGCTTGTAAGGCAAACACTGCTGTGCTATCTCTCTGGGCCCCAGGATGGACTCTCAGGCTGGGAAGAGGCCAGTACTCTTTACCTACTTGTTTATTCCCAGCGGCCTCTTGGCCTCTTCCTTTTCTCATTTTCTAACTGTGGTTGATACATTACTAGGTTTTTGATTAATTCCCATAAACAGTGACAATTGAGTCCACTGTCTTATGTTAGATTGTTTATTTTCCCCACTTTTTATCTTTTCTCCTTTTTGTAAACTGTTCAATAAGGTATTTTGGTGAAAGAGTACCTCTCTATCTTTCCTTCCCTTTGTTATTTGTTAAATAAGGAAGTTTGTTGAACTGTCCCTCCATTTAATGTTTATATAAGAACCAAGTCAATTGGATTGTTGGACTTGTTCTAGCATCACCACAGGCTCCAATCTCGCCATGTGATACTGTTCTTCCTTTGCATAGGCACATTAAAATGGGAAATCATATACAAACACATTCTTATCTTATAGAGATGGGAACACACAAATATTCTTAAACGGTGACAATTGTGTCCACTGTCTTAATAAGTTAGATCGCTTATTTCCTCCACTTTTTCTATTTTTGTTTTGTTCTGTTTCTTTTTTGGGGGGGCCACACCCAGTGACACTCAGGGTCATGTGCTCAGAAGTCGCTCCTGGCTTGGGGAACCATACGGGACACCAGGGGATCAAACCACGGTCCGTCCTAGGCTAGCGCAGGCAAGGCAAGCACCTTAACCTCTAGTGCCACTGCTCGGCCCCCACTTTTTATAATTTTTTCTCTTTGTGAACTGTTCAATAAGGAATTTTGGTGAAAGAGTCCCTCAGTTTAATGCTTATGTTTGAACTAGGTCATGGGGATTGTTGGACTTGTTCTGGCAGCCCCCTTATGTGCTGATAACGCTAGTTGGCATTATTCCTTGTTTGCATGGGCACACTGAAATGGAAAATACTATACATACAAATAAGTTCTTATCTAAATAGAGATAGGAACACACTAATCTTGTGGTGCAATGGAACCTTACACCCTGCATGATGACCTGGCACAGGCCTCAGAGGTTTGGGCATTTTCCGGTCACCCCTGAACCAGGGAAGCCATCTACGAAACATCCAAAGTTGTCTATGACATCACCTGGAAGGCAATCCTCTACCAGAGAAGACCCTACTACTGCTCTGACATCGATTCACTCAAAAGAGTCTTCCTTTGGGGGCCGGGCGGTGGCGTTGGAGATAAGGTGCCTGCCTTGTCTGTGCTAACTTAGGACGGACCAGGGTTCGATCCCCCGGTTCCCCATGCCTGCCAGGAGCGACTTCTGAGCGCATAGCCAGGAGTAACCCCTGAGCATCACCGGGTGTGGCCCAAAAAAACCAACCAAAAAAAAAAAAAAAAAGTCTTCCCTTAACACAGAAGATTTAAACAACAACGACCTGATACTGGACAGGGCTTTCTGCATTGCCCTTCAATTGTGAGTTGAAATTAGACGCCACCCCGCACCATCCTGACTTCAGTGTACAGATTCCAGGATCTTCAGTACAGAAACATGATACCAACAACAGAGACTGTGAAAAATGTAACTGTATGAGCACTACAGACAATGACCAGGATTGGACAAACTACTTTGCCTGGAGTCTAGAAATGGTCTTATGTCAGGAAACTTCAGGGGTAGGGTCTCTGTGTACTTAGGTCAAAGTTTTTCCTTTCCATGACCTCCATATTTTGGTGGGCCCATGCAAACAATAATTGCCACTCTAACATTGTTTTTACAGTGCTACTTTGACTCTAACCCTTTAAGAAACCACTAGTATGGACTGAGGTTCGATCCCCCGGTTCCCCATATGGTCCCCTGTGTCTGCCAGGAGCGACTTCTGAGCGAATAGCCAGGAGTAACCCCTGAGCGTCACCGGGTGTGGCCCAAAAAACCAAAAAAAAAAAAAAAAAAAAAAAAAAAAAGAAAAGAAACCACTAGTAAAGATATCTAAAACTGCATATATGCTTTTAGTTACACTAGCATTCTAGGGGATAAAGGAGGGAGATAAGGAATATATGCTTGGGAATAGGGATGAAGGGAGGACAACACGTGGTGGAAAGGCCCTCCATTTATTTATTTATTTATTTATTTATTTATTTATTGTCACTGTGTACTTTAAATATCACTGTGTATAAGATTTATGAAAAAAAATTTTTTTTTTTTTTTTGGTTTTTGGGTCACACCCGGCTGTGCTCAGGGGTTACTTCTGGCTCCAGGCTCAGAAATTGCTCCTGACAGGCACGGGGGACAATATGGGGCACCTGGATTCGAACCGATGACCTTTTGCATGAAAGGCAAACGCCTTACCTCCATGCTATCTCCCGGGCCCTGAAAAAAATTTTTAATTCCTCTAATAATGTAAGCCATTACAATAAAAAAAATTGTGTTTTAATCAGAAATGTTCTTTGACTTACATGTATTATTATATATTAATTATATTATGTTATGTTACTATATTATGCTATGTTAATTAACCTCAATATGTTAATCAATTTTGTCTCTTGAATAAATTCTTTTTTTTTTTTTTTTTTTTTTGGTTTTTGGGCCACACCCGGTGATGCTCAGGGGTTACCCCTGGCTATTTGCTCAGAAGTTGCTCCTGGCAGGCACGGGGGACCATATGGGGAACCGGGGAATCGAACCGCGGTCCGACCTAGGTTAGCGCAGGCAAGGCAGGCACCTTACCTCCAGTGCCACCGCCCGGCCCCCTCTTGAATAAATTCTTACAACAAAAAAAAGTGTGCCTTTGCACATAAAAGGTTAAAAAAAAAAACACTGAGGGCCCGGGAGATAGCATGGAGGTAAGGCGTTTTGTTTGCCTTTCATGCAAAAGGTCATCGGTTCGAATGCCGGTGCCCCATATGATCCCCTGTGCCTGCCAGGAGCAGTTTCTGAGCATGGAGCCAGGAGTAACCCCTGAGCACTGCCGGGTGTGACCCCCCCCCAAAAAAAAAAACAAATAAATAAAAACACCGATCTAAAGGTCTAAATCAAAATCAAAAATGTGGAGAGGCCAGAGTCATTGTGCAGCTGGGAGAGCATATGCCTTGCACATAGTCACCCAGCACCTCATATCAGCCCTGACCCTGCCAGGAGTGATCCCTGAGTACAGAGCCAAGAGTAACCCTTGAGCATTGCTGGGTATGATCCCCAAATTCAGAACAAAATCCCCTCAAACCAGATAAAAAAAAATTATGGAGTAGTAAAGGAGTTCAAAAGTTACAAAGTAGGGGGCCGGAGAGGTAGCATGGAGGTAAGGCGTTTGCTTCTCATGCAGAAGGTCATCGGTTCGAATCCCAGCGTCCCATATGGTCCATGTC
>PVKC010028977.1:0-15294 GCA_004027635.1 Crocidura indochinensis
CTCTTACCTGGCTCTTGAGGGCATCCACTGAGGTTTCCAGTTGAGCTACTGTGTTTTTCAGGCCTGCTATTTCAGTTTGAAGTTTTTTGAGTTCTGTCTTTGTGTTCTGTTCAGATCGATCTATGCTTTCTCGGAGTTCTACAAACATATTCCATATTTCTATTTTAAGGTCCTTATCCGAGAGGTTAAGCAGAGGGTTTTGATTTTTAAGGTCGTCCAAGCCATCATCTTCATTCTGGGTGCCTAGTGTTTGTCTACGGGCTCTCCGCATTGTTGCTCTAGTAGTGTGGTTTTTCCTGTGTGTTGTGATGGGGTTTATTGGCTTCGCTTCGCGGCCGCGCTCTTATGGGACTCCAAGAATTGAGCAGAGAAACACAGGAAGAAAGGCCCCTCCAGAGATCTCAGCAGAGCGCAGCTGGGCAGAGTCTCCCACAGGAAAGCAAGCAGCACTCCTATTGGGAAGCCTCACAGTTCTTACTCAGTCCTTGGCTCACTGGCAGTTTCAGAATGCAGTGATTTCTGGGTTCAATTCCCAGGAGTCTGATCTCTTATGGGACTCCAAGAATTGAGCAGAGAGAAACACAGGAAGAAAGGCCCCTCCCAGTAATTACTGAGCACATAACCAGGAGTAACCCCTGAGCATTACTGGGTGTGGCCCTAAAAGCAAATAAAAAAAAAACCAATGGCAGTAAACACATACACATTTTAATTAAATCAAGTTATAGTTTATCATTAATAAAGAATTTTCTCTGATGTAAAATAGTTTTTAGAGTGAAAGTTAGGTTGAGAACTTCTCTTAGCAAAAATAAATAAAAGGAAAAATAAAAATAGCATTTTAAACCTACTTGAAGAAAATATTAGGTTTTTATTGTCATGTAATGCATATTATATTACCAACAGATCTGGCAAACAGGGATCCTTATAAAGCTCATTTAAAGGAGAAAATTTGTAGGTCAAAATAATTGATTAAATTTAAATAAAGTTTAAATAAAAAATTTTAATTTAATTTAATTAATAAAATTTTTATTTAATTAAAAATTAAATAAAAGCCTATTTCTTGAATTATTTTGCATTACATGTGATTGTCTTTGTGCGGGGTGGGTTGTTTATTTGGAAGGCACACCTGGCAGTGCTCTGGGATTATTCCTGGCTCTGTGCTCAGAAATCATCCCTGGCAGACTTCAGGGGATCATATGGGATGCCAGGAATCAAACCCAGGTCTGCTGCATGTAAGGCAAATGCCCTACCACTGTGCTAATTGCTGTGGCCCCAAATGTAATTGTCTTTTAAAGAATATTTGCAGGTCAGAGAGATAATATGCATGCTAAATCACTTGCCTTTCACTTGTTCAATCCCTAACACCATATAAACTCTGCTGAGCACCTCTACAAATGGTACCTACTGAGCACAGAGGCTTGAGTACAGATTAATATAAACCCCTATAATTAACCAATTCCTATAAGTAATAATTTAATTAGGTATAAAAAGTTATATGTTTTCTAAACATTATTTTGTTGAAGGGATTCTTTATTTGAGTGAACAGTATTTAAATAATATTATATTTTTGGTCAAGCTGAGGTCCACAACACCAATTTTGGCTATTTTCCCATTTTGCATTATTACATTCTTAACCTTTGCAGTTATTTTCTACTAGTGGGTGTAATATGACTGATTTATAATCTAACAAGAATGTGATAAGGAAAAAATGTGTCACAAATGATCAGGAACAAGGTAAAATAACCTAAAAGCAAATAGATGTGGGTCTCTAGTAAAGATGACCTTCAGCTGGGAAAGAAATTAAGCCACTCATCATGGAGTATAGGTCTAAAGACTTCTAATGTCCAAGAGCATTGACCTTCTAAGAGGAAATATACTGGGGAAATTTCCCAGGGCTCAATGTCTCTGCTTCAATTTGAATATGCCTTGTAAGTGCTCAGAGATATTTAGCTTGTAAACCTCTTTGAAAACTCTGACTCTTGTGCTCCCTGTGCTGTTATCCCACAAGACTTCAGTTGAGCTGAAATAGTTTTCAGCCTTTATCTCCTTTGAACCAGCACTTGTCTGCAGAACAGAGTTGTAAACCACACTCAATGAAACAAATCAGTCATCCAGAAACTAAAATGAGGGTTTTTTTATTCCCATATCTGAGATATTATTTGTAAGATATTTAGTTATTTGTCATATGATAAAATTTTTTAATAAATACATGATGTAAGACAGAAGTGAGGAAATACCATTCCGTGATTTTTTATGTGTCATTTGAGTCATTTATTTACTTTGTTTATGAATTACTGAGGATTAAACCCAGACCCTCACATATCAAAGGCTTGTGCCATTAAGTCATACCCCAAGTCCTGTGTGAGAATTTTGATGTAAATTGTAATGCCAGAAAAACTGAAACAAGATTGAGTAAATCAAATACATGTCAATTATAACAAACTTAGAAGTTTGTAGACAATTCCTTTATTTGGTGTTTTTGAAGCAAATTGAATTTCCAAAGTTCTAAAATACTGAAGGATTTTAAGATATAGCTAGTATAAGATTATACTACATTATGCTTTAATAATATGATATACAAAAATAATATATTGTTAAATGTCAAGCAAGTATAGAATACAAAGAAAAAGAAAACAGAGAAACACAAAAGAGTAAGACTGAAAGTTTAGAAGAAAGGATTAGAAAGACTATTAAAGAAAAAAGAATTTTGCAACTCAGATTAGAGAGATCAGTCCTATTCCTGCACTCATCAAACATTATTATTTCAGCTATATTCTTAACACAACAGAACATTGATGAAAGTTAAAGCTGACAGGAGAGTATTTTAGTGTGATTGAAAATAGATTAGGTGGGGCCAGAGCAATGGCACAAGTGGTAAAGCTTCTGCCTTGCTCTCGCTAGGCTAGGATGGACCATGGTTTCATCTCATGGCGTCCTCTATGGTCGCCAAGGTCAGGAGCGATATCTGAGCACATAGCCATAAGGAACCCCTGGCCGTCACCGGGTGTGGCCAAAAAAACCAAAAAAATAAAAAAATAAATGAAAAATAAAAGAAAATGGATTAGGACATTTAATTTTATTTGTACATCTTTTACTTATGTGTTCTTGATTTCTTACAGCAAATAGTTTCTTTAAGGATAATCTAAAATGTTTTGTACAAAAGATAAAAAATAGAAACAAAAAATCTGGAGTCAAAAAAATATGATTCATTTTTTTTGCCACACCTGGCATTGCTTAGCGGTTATTCCTAGCTCTTCATCATCAGAAATAACTCTTGGCTGGCTCAGGGGACCATATAGGATGCCAGGGATTGAATATAGGTGGGCCATGTGCAAGGCAAATGCTCTATCCACTGTGTTATAGCTCTGGCCTCAATTCACTTTTTTTTTTTTTTGGCAAATTTTTGGGTAAGGCATTTACTTAACACAGAGGTAAAACAGAAAGAATAGAGGATATAAATAAACTACTTTAAAGCCTGGGAATCACAACTGACTGGAAGACTCATTAGATGAGAGGAACAATAGTGAAGAATGAGCTAGAGAGAGTGTGGAAGTCTCAAGCATGGACAATGATATGTAGGAAGATATTTTAATTGGTGGATGGATAGTCACCTAAGAAAGCCAACATCAAGAGAAACATGATGAATAATGTTTAAGATACGCTTGGCTTGAGAGAACAATGAGACATCGAATGGGATCACAGAACAATATTATCTCTGAACTGCAATAAGCTATAAAAACTACAAGGCTCTGTCTTTATCCAATGCATCATTCCTAACAAAGTAGCATTCAACTTGACTTGAATATTTTCTAAATGATCCAAAAAAATCTCTAATTTCCTCCCAATTTAGAATTTTGCTTAAACTAATGTTTATATAAAACATATAAACATATATATATATATATATATATATATATATATATATATATATATATATATATATATATATTCTGAACTTCAATGCTAGTGGATTCAATTGGACTTCAATGCTAGTGGTCCCACTGGAAACAAAATAAATTAGATACTTTCTTCATAAAACTGCCCTTCATGTAATTGAAGGGACTTTTCATTTCCATTGAAACTTTTTTAGGTTAAACATCATATGATGTGCTCTCAATTCTTTTACTGATTCTTTTAAAATGTATTGTCTAGAATTAAATTAATACTTCATAAAAAGAGGGCAAGTTGGAAAAAAATTAGAATTGGTTTTTCATGGGCCTGGAGAGATAGCACAGCGGCGTTTGCCTTGCAAGCAGCCGATCCAGGACCAAAGGTGGTTGATTCAAATCCCGGTGTCCCATGTGATCCCCCGTGCCTGCCAGGAACTATTTCTGAGCAGACAGGCAGGAGTAGCCCCTGAGCACTGCCGAGTCTGGCCCAAAAACAAACAAACAAAACAAACAAACAAACAAAAAACCAGAATTGGTTTTTCATCTACCACATAACATAAATCATATAAAATTTGTGTTATCTAAATGACTAGTTTGACTTATAACATGCTTAATTTCACCAATTTTGTAAATGACCTGTTTTCATCTTTTTTGGTTTTGGGTCACATCCGGGAGCACTCAGGGGTTACTCCTGTCTCCAGACTCAGAAATTGCTCCTGGCCCCTGTTTTCATCATTTTTCTCCTCACCCCCAGTATTCATCATTTTTTTTTTTTTGGTTTTTCAGGCCACACCCATTTGATGCTCAGGGGTTACTCCTGGCTAATCGCTCAGAAATTGCCCCTGGCTTGGGGGGACCATATGGGACGCCGGGAGATCAGACAGTAGTCTTTCCTTGGCTAGCACTTGCAAGGCAGACACCTTACCTCTAGCGCCAACTCGCCGACCCCAGTTTTCATTATTTTTACAGTTGGGTAATGTACTTTATACATACATAGGTGACTATTCATATATTTATGTTAAACTCATACATAACATAATTTCTCTATTCAGTTGCTTATCATTAAGCATTTAATTTTTCTATTCTCATATACATAATGTTCTAATAAACTGCCATATATTTCTTTTTCTAGAATTATTTCTTCAATCATTTTTCTCAAAATCAAACTTCTTTTGAGACAATAGATGACAGAAAGACCAATAGTTATATAGAAATAAATTCAGATAGATATATAGGCCAAATTTCATATCATGCATAGATTTTTGAAAGCTAAAATTCTTTTATCTGACATTTATTTTTATGAATTCATCATAATATTCTCCCAGTTGAGTTGTTGTATAACTGCAAGATTGTTTAATAAGCAATTCATTTGCATATTCTTGATTTTAATTTCTCTTAATACTTATCACAGTGTTTCATAATTATAATGTATATATTATTAACTTCATTCTGGGTGTTAAACATGTGTAAATACCAATGTAAATGCTATCCTACCTTGTACTTGCTACTTACACAAGGACTTTTCTTCACTATCATACTGTATATTACTTCAGATTTTTGTGTTTTGTTTATTTGTTTGTTTTTGAGTCACATTCGGAAACGCTCAGGGGTTATTCCCTAGCTCTGTGCTCAGAAATCGCTCCTGGCAGGTACGGGAATTATATGGGATGTCGGGATACGAACATCCTGGATCAGCTGCATGAAAAGCAAATGTCTTACCTCTGTGCTATCTCTCCAGCCCTATTCTTTAATTTTTTTTATATTTTGTATCAATTATGTCTTCCTTGATTTGCCCTTATTCCTCTGTGCTCGTATCCTCTTTATTTTTTTTTCCTTTAAGTTTTTATTTAAGTAGAATTGTTCGACTTAGTAAATGAAACCAAATTTGAGATATCTTGCAGATTGAGAAACATCTTTATCATAATATTCACTCTTTGGACTGGCAAATATTTCTTGTTTGAGAAAACAACATGCCTTTACATTGTTTTTAAGATACAAGGTTAGTGCTAAGATGTTTGATGTCATTTTGATATATGAGTTAATATAAGAATCATGAAAGTGAGTCACTTCTAGAAATTATTTTTGTATTTGTCATCACTTCAATTCTTTCTTCTCTTATTTCTAAAATTTTACTCAGATCTTAGATTTATAACTTTATAACCATTTTTTAGCTTTGCAGTCTGGCAAAACAAAGAACATTTGTCTGACAAGACTTAAAAGGAAGAAAACTGTAGTTCTATTTCACGTAATTTCCTGGCCAGTTCTATATTCATTCTCCATATCCATTCTAGTTATAAGTGAATTTTTACTTTTATTTAAAGGATTTATGGAATCCCTATGATGCTCGGATGTCAACAGTCACTACTTGATTCATGCTTTTCAACTTTCAAAATTTTGTAACTAACAAGTTCCCTAAAATTGCTCTTTTTCTTTTTTTTTTTTTTTAGTAATGCCCTTTTAAAGATTCTAATGGTTTTTGAAAATTTGCTAAATCTTGAATTATGTTAAGTATCTTAAATCGGCTGTGAATTTTTAGGAAACAGGGACTCTTATGGCCCCTGGTCAGCCATAAGTAGGATGCTTACTGTTCCTTTAACGGTGACAGAAGTCTGTCCCTTGTAATTACCACTGAAAGGCAGTTGTCTCAGGGATATATAACCAGGCTAAAGTGCTAGCAATGGCTGCCCTCTGCTGAATTGCTTCTACAGCATGGCTGCTGTCAGATTGCCGAAGAAATTATTTGCCCCTGCTTCCTTTTGCCACCTCTCCTATGTTGCAAGCCTGACAATGAATAATATTTAATTTTATAATATTTGGCAGCTCTTTCCTTTAAAACAGACAAAATAATTTCTCCCATGCTCTGGAAATACCACAGATGTTTTTGGTGTTCTTTGTTTATTTTAAATAATTGGGTTCCATACTACCCATGGCTTAATCCAGGCTGTATGCTCAAGGATTACTCCTTCCCAACAGAAGTGATAAAATTTAGAGAAGCATACAGGATTCAGGGGATCAAAATCCAGGTCAACCCCAAGTTAGGTCAATGTACCATGACTCTGTTACTAAGGTTTATTTTCCTTTCCTGACTATTCATCAGCTGATTTCATCCTTAATCTTATCCAGGCAAGTTTTTTTTTTTTTCCAGCAAGTAGTTTTTTTAAAAGATAATACAATTAACTCTGTTCTTATTTTAATTTTTTTTTTTATCATTTCTTGTCACATATGTCTGCTTCCATTAAGTTTCTCAGATTGTTGTTGGTGGTGGTGGTGGTTTTTGTTTTTGTTTGTTTATGTTTGGTTTTTAGGACCACACCCGTTGATGTTCAGGGGTTGCTTCTGGCTATGCACTGGCTTAAGGGACTATAAGGGAGACCAGGGGAATCGAACCGTGGTCCGTCCCGGGTTAGCACTTGCAAGGCAGATGCCTTACCGATAGCCCCACTGCTCCGGCCTCAAGTTTCTCAGATTTTTAAGGAATATTTTTGTCAAACATAGAATTCTAACATCGGGGCCGGGTGGAGGCGCTGGAGGTAAGTTGCCTGCCTTGCCTGCGCTAACCTAGGACAGACCACGGTTCCATCCCCCGGTTCCCCATGTGGTCCCCTGTGCCTGCCAGGAGCGACTTCTGGGCGAATAGCCAGGAGTAACCCCTGAGCGTCACTGGGTGTGGCCCAAAAACCAAAAAAAAAAAAAAAAAAAAAAGAATTCTAACATCACTTTACTGATCTTACTCTATTGTGTCTTTAACTTGATCTAGTTTTCTAGTTTATAAATTGACTACTTATCATAGCTCTTTTAAATTTTATGTGTTTTTCTCTCACTCTGGTCCTTATAACTTTTTTAGATATTTTAAAATAATATTTTAGTTATGAATCTCTGTTTTATTCCTCAATATAAATTTTCTGTGCATGCAAATTCTTATATTTTACTTTACTTTATGTAGTTATTCAATTTTCTTCTTTAATAATAGTTTTGATGTATATTAGCCATTGGAAAACTTCTGCAATCATTGATTTATATTTATTTTTCTTTTATTATTTTATTTATATAAAGAATACAAGGTATATGTTTATATCAGAGTGCTCTTGGTTCATCAACAAGTACCCTTTTGACTCACACTCTGCCAAAACTTGGGACACATCTGTTATATTCACATGGATTTCTTTATTTATGTACTTATTTATTTATAGTTTTTCAGATACATCTGGTGATGCTCAGGGGTTACTCCTGACTATGTGCTCAGAAATTGCTCAGAAACTTGCGGGGCCATATGGAATGCCAGGGAACTGAACCATGGTCTGTCCTAGGCTAGCATGCACAAGGCAGATGCCTTACCACTTGCACCACAGCTCTGGCCTTTCTTTTTTTTTTTTTACCAAAGAGTTGTCTTCCATATCATCAGTTCCTAGAAGCATAAACTCACTATCTCAAACTATAACTTGAATTATGTCTCAACTCAAAATTTATTTTTGCAGTGACTTGAAGATCATGTAGCACGTATATGAGGTAGTAAAGTAGATATCTGAAAAGCTTGGTTGAGGGCCAAAAAGATAGGAAAGGAAGTAAGGTACTTGTCATGTATGTAGCAGACCCTGTTTTAATGTCTGGCACTATTTATAGTTTCCTGAGTACTACCAGGGTTCACTCCTCAACAGAGTCTGAATAGCCCCTGAACACTAGTAGATGTGCCTCTATCCTCCTCCCAAAAATTTGAGTGAAATTTTCTTACAATATATGGAAAAAGAGAGATCTTCATTTTTACCTTTTCAGGTACTACAAGCAGCTCCATTTTTATTCTCCAACTTTAAGCATTCCTGAAAATTCCTGAGCTTTTATCAATACTGTAAGTATGCAATTTATTAAAACCATAAATTGTGTCACAGACATTGTATACACAGGAGACTAAGAGATAATGGGAGTGATATTTGGGTAGAAACAGAAATAAGATTTCAGGAAAAGAAATGGAAATTATTTCATAATCTCTTTGATAAGTAGCACAAAAAACAGTTTTCCTATAAAAAGATCCATGAAATGTGGGGCTGGAGTAATAAATAGCACAGCAATTGGGGTATTGCCTGGGTTCAATCCCTGTTATCCCATATGGTCAACATGAGCCCACCAGGAGTGATTTCTGAGTTCACAGTCAGGATTAATCACTGGACACTACCTGGGATGGTCCAATGATAAATAAAATAAAATTCATACTTGAACTTCAATCTGAAGTTCATATTTAAAAATGTTGAAGAACCCACGAACCTGCATAAACACAGAGATTCAATCACATAATTCACATACATATTATGAAGTTTATATGCACTGAGTCTATTCTGGCAAATATCTATTTCTGGCTGGAACTTTGCATGTGTGTTCACTAAAGAAATAAAAATTGGTGGTAAGGAGCTTCAGTTGCTGCTTTGAAAAGTTTGAATTTACTTTGTATCTATAAGGAGACCATTGAGGGAGTCTAAGGAAGGGATAAGATATATTGACCTAAATAATTAATTTTGATAAAAAGTAAAGTGGAAGTTTTTGAACTATTTTCCCAGGACCTAAACCCAATTTATTAGGAGTACATAATCTAATATTTTTGTCTTACATATTTCAACTTCACTTAGATTTCTGAACTGCAATAAATTTACCTTTATTCTATGATGCATCCTTTTCTTCATATGATTGCTTTATCTGGAAATAAAAGAATCATTTAAAGTCATTTGCTTTAAAGAAAAAATACATTAATATGTTATGTGCAACATGTCAATAAAATAAAAAGTAAGTATTTCATACATACCTTTATTATGTATGAAATACATAATTATTATGTATTATTATTATTTTATACATAGCCTTTATTAAAGACATTAAACTAACAGGTTTACATGATTCATTTTAACATAATCCTCAATTGTTGGATTAAAAAGTAAGACTCAGAGAGTAAGTCAAAAAACAGATAACTATACAAACATTTACATTCAACCATTTCCCTTCTTTATCATAATAGTATATTGATATGCAATTTGCAAATAAGTCCTTCCCAATATAAACCAAGTCATATATTTTTATTCGTTGTTAACTTTCATTGCTTATTTGATAAAAAAATTCTCTTTGTTCTTTGGAGAAATAATACATTTACAATTTTGGGTGAATATTGCAGTCTGAATTTATATATTTTTGTTTATATGTTATATTTATTTCTAGTTTTAATTTTTATTTATTATATATAATATCTATATAAAATAAATTTTGAGTGTATGGTTCATTGTTATACATTAAACTCTGTTACTTTAGTAACTAAAATTGCACAGATCACATATCACGTTCTGGGTCAGGTTTGAATGCTCTCAAAAATTAGTGCATGTCTTATGGGACTTGAATGAGAATGAGTCAATGCACCATTTTGACTTAGACATATTCTTACTTTTTTTATAAGTACTTCTAGTATAGTTGTACTTGTAAAAATATTAGCAATATTACTAGTGGCAGCTCTCATTGCCCTGTTTTGAATAGGATACATAATCACCTCTAAATTAATATTTGTAATACTTGTATTCTGAGTGAAAACTTGGCACTAATTAGCTAGAAATAGAAAAAATATTGATGCGTGTATAAGAAATACTGAAATAAAAGCTTCTGGCTAATTTTTTATTGGCACTAATACCACATACAAAAATCAACCAAATATGGCATCAAAAATTTGATATCTATCAGTACCCAAATATTTTGGCATATTTTAAATGGCTTTATTTTATGAAAAATAGAAAATTGCAAATACATATGTTTCCATATAAAAATGTCCTCTATCTTTCACACAGTTAGAAAATGTGAAAAATCAATTAAATTATATTTTGATTCGGACTGAGATGTGGATAGATTAAAATGTGTTTTACAAGGTAGTGCTGGTTTAAAGATATAGATTACAATGATACATATAAAAAGGGATTTTAATGGTTTTACATAACTAGAGAAGCGAATAATTCTTATTATCAAGTAGACAATTTTCAAAAAGTTCAGATGCACTGTATGTCATAAAAAACAAAACATGCACAATTCAAGGATTCTAGACATAAAATTTCTATATTCATGAATGTATTTTGCATTCTCCATAGATTCTGAAAATAGTGATTTTACAGTGTTTTTGTCTATCAGAGAATGTATTTTTAAGTATATTATATAATTAATGTTTACAAAAGTTATCCATAAGTTAATTGCTCATCAAACATCCTCAGAACTAGGAATAATATTTCTTGAAGAAAAATTAAAATTTATTTTAAAATACTAACTTTAGAATAAATATTTGCCTAATTTTATGTGTATAATCTCTATATTATTTTTGTTCTTTAAGAAATGTAGTTCTGGGGCCGGGCGGTGGCGCTGGAGGTAAGGTGCCTGCCTTACCACGCTAGCCTTGGATGGACCATGGTTCGATCCCCCATGCCCCATAAGGTCCCCCAGGCCAGCCAGGGGCGACTTCTGAGCGCATAGCCAGGAGTAACCCCTGAGCGTCACTGGGTGTGGCCCAAAAAACAAAAAAAAAAAAAAAAAGAAATGTAGTTCTGCATTCTTTAAGGAAGGTAGCAATTTGACACTTGAACTTTATTTTGTTTTAGAAATCATTTAGAAATCTAATGTCCATTCATTAGATGCATTTTCATTTAGGTAGTCAATACTTTAGGAATAGAATCATTTGTGGATGTGATTCCATTTCCTCATTTTATTTATTTTAATATTTTACTAAATCATTGTGATTTACAAAGTTCTTCAAAAACAGCCAATGCCTAAAATGCTCGACCTCTCTCCACCAATGTCCCCAGAGTGTATCCCATGCCACCATTCATCCCATTTCTTTTCTCGAAATTATCCAAAGGGAATGAGGACAATTTTGTAAAGCTACAAAGCAACTTTTTTTTCAGAAATTGATATTTTGACTTAGAGTCTATAAAACTATAGTAATTCAACTTCCATTTTCAGGAGACAACAGCTCTAGGATTTTCTTCCAATATTGATTCCGATTGGAATCAATCCATACCTTAACAAGCATTCTTTGACATCTTTAAGGTGATGAATACATTTCTGTGTAGTTCATTGACAAACAAACATTCCACTTGCTATATCCCAAACCCATCTCTGTCTAACTTTGTGTACCCCATCTTTTACTTCCCATTATTGGGGCTATCTATTCATATGTGCATATACTTCATCCAGAAATGGCTTTATTAGCCTTTTTCTCATTCAAACTCAATATAGTTTAGATCTAGACTATACATATGAATTCAACATACAGTTTTGCAGTTAAAAAAATAACAAGATTTACAGAAGGGGCTAATGTCACCATTATTCATAATTTGACAGTTGGAGGAAGAATTAAGTTACAGATAGCCTAATCAAAAATATCAAATATTACAATGGGTTATCTTTACCCAAAGAAATTATTTGACCTATATCCTAAGAAATCAAGCTAATGAAAAAGAAAGAATTATAAGTCAGAAAATAGATGTAGCCTTTTTTATTTTTGCCATGTGTTTTGAATAATGGATATTTTGATGGTCCCCTTTATTGAAAGGCTAAAAAAGAATAATGCCCAAATTGCATTTAATTGAGTCATTAAGCCCCCAAATTTATCAGAATGAAGGCAACAATATAGTGAAGAGTCTGCTCTAACAAAGTTTCCATTGTATTTTTCCAGAATATTTCTTTAACAGCATGAGTGAATCTGAGAGCAAAATAAGTGTCAACCCTATTTATCAACCATCTGTGACTTCCCAACAGAGGTCCAATATAATCCACTTGCAAGACTGGTTCAGGATTTTGTCCTTAGAAAAAATTACTTAGAGCTATTTCTTAGTGATTCTGTCTTTATTGCCATTGGATTCATTTTCTTTCATCTCAACCATTTCACCACATGCAAACAATATGAAGTATGGTTCTGGTTCCTTAATGCACAGTGAAGTAGCCACAAGTCTGCTTATTTCAAGAAATCAAGGAAGTGGCTCTATAGATCTTTGTTACCCATTCAATTCATCCTCTAAAGGCACATAAAAATTTCTATAAATAACAAAATGCAAAGTCATTCTTCTTATAGTCTATTTACTTAAGGTCCATTTATCTGACAATGAAGCAAAGCCATAGGCTGAAGGAAAACATGATAGATTAAAATAATGACTTTTGGGGCCCAGAGAGATAGCACGGAGGTAGAGTTTTTGCCTTGCATGCAGAATGATTGTGGTCGAATCCCGGCATCCCATATGGTCCCCCAAGCCTGCCAGGAGTAATTTCTGAGCATAGAGTCAGAAGTAATCCCTGAGCGATGCTGGGTGTGACCCAAAAACAAAACAAACAAACAAAAAATGAATTTCATCTCAGAGCATCTTCCAATTTAGCAAGATATGTGACAAATCATTATTTTTTCATCCTAAGAGGAAAGGTCCCAACTTCAGCCATCCACAAAATAATCAGAAATACTGGCCTCATTATGAATTTTAGTTGGATTTATGGATCAGATTCTCTTTGAGTAACTATATTCTTAACTCTTTGTCCTTGATCTTTCAAGAAGATCACTCTTGATATTATCATATAGCTCACTAAGTTGTGCCCAGGGATTCTTTAATTTACATGCCATTTTACTAAATTCTGCAGAGGCAGCTGGAATATAATATTCTTATGGCAAAATAGTTATTGCATAGAGGATCTAGCACAAGAAAGAGTCAATTTTTGTTCAGTTGAAAGCCTGGGCAGGAAAATAAGCTTGCTGATGAGTCTGTAATAGCTTACAATACCTCTTTGACCTTTCCTTATGGTTGTATGTCATCAAGCACCACAGTAGCAATCAGCAGAACCACTTAGTTGAATCCTGGAGAGTCTAGAGTTAACCTTTGAGAACCATCTACCCGGAAAAAACAGCTAGCAGATAATGAAGCACCAATCGCAAGCTTGATCCTTAATCATTTGGCGCTTAACCTTCAAATTATAACCTATTTTATTTAGAGTTAGAGAGCACGTGCTCCTGCTCCAATTGTTGATAGCAAACCAAGGATTAGTCTAACAACATAGGTCTTTCAGTTTAGGTTAAAGAGATTCTAATGTATTGGCTGCAAAGGCAAGATACAGGGTGATTCCTTATAATAAAAACAGCCATTTCTCTTTGGATCACATCTTTCTCACATATAATGTGGCACTCTCTCTGTTGCTGAAAAAGGTTTTTTTTTTAATTTATTTCCTTAATAGAGAATTTTAAATGATTATTAAACTTTAACAAAAAATTAATATCACTCTTTTACATAGGCAGTACTTCCTGGATCCTTCCACTATTATTCCAAGTTTCCCTCCCTCATTGTCAGCACTACCCCAACACACTTACACCAAAAAAACAGTTTCAGTGACTATATCTCTCATTTGCTTCAAAAGGGAATTTCAAACTTCTTGCCTTGTTTCTTTAATATTCACAAATAAGTGAGAACTCAAGTGTTTATCTTTTATTTCTTTAATATCCACATTCCCTGACTTCTTTAATGCCATTAACTTTTGGCAAGTTGCAGGATTTCACCTTTCCTTAGAGTTATATAGCATTCAGCTGTGTTAAATATACTAAAATGAATTTGTTCACTTATTGTAACATAATTGATTTTCCCCAAAGCTTAGCTACTTAAAATAATGATACAGGGGCTATATGCATGCATATGTCCTTTCATATTAAATATTGCATGTGTATTTTGGGGATAGATGTTCCTAAGTGGATGTGATGTAATAGGAATAATGTTTAGAAAAATTTAAACAAATTTTAATGCATTGTTGTTCACTTTTGGTAGAAATGTAGATTGGTTTAGACTCTTTGGAAAGTGGTATGGAAACTTCAAAAACCTCAAAAAAGAGCTTGACCTTTTCTGAAAAAATCTTTACTAAAGATTTTTCTATTTGCTTCTTTTGGAGTCACACCTAACAGTGCTCATAATTTACTTCGAACACTGAGCTCACTACTGGCAAGTTCTGGGGGCCATAAATGGTACCAGAAATTGAAGCCAGGTGAGGCAAATGCAAGGCAAGAGAAATAAAAAAAAATACGAAAAATTATTACTTAAGCTGCTATACTATCACTCTGCTCTAAATAAGAATTTAAAGCTATAACCTTTTACTCAATTATCTTTGCCTGAAGTTAATTGCTTCAAGACATTTTTATATCTTCCAGCTTATATCAGCAAAATTATTGCTAAGAGATTGAACACTTTATGAAGTTCTATTTAAATATAACTCAAAAATACGTTTTTTTGGCTTTACTAAAGAACAAAAACAGGACCAGAGTGATAGTACAGCAAGTAGGGTATTTATCTTGTATACAGTTTACCTGGGTTTGATCCCCAACATCCCATATTTTCCATTCAGAAATTCTTTTTGTTTTGTTTTGTTTTGTTTTGTTTTG
>PVKC010028978.1:0-15273 GCA_004027635.1 Crocidura indochinensis
CAATCAAGAGCAGAAATAAGATAGATCAGATGACAGCTTATCTGAGGATATAATATGACCATAGAATAATACAACAAAAATGTTATTTGAGATCAAAACAGAAAGCATGGGTCTGATGGTCTTAGTAGAGAGTAAATTGAGTAGAGTGAGTTTGAAAACAGAATGGGAAGAGAACAGAAAACTGCAGGAAAGAGGGTTTGGTGGCAAACCCCATTATGAAAGAGGATTGAGAAATGCCAAAGGTAGCTCTTAATGTAATCGAATAGTTTGAAGTCATTGGAATTTGGATCAAGTCACAGGAAATACCAACAGGATTTGTTGGCAGGACAGACATATTCTTATAAAGGGTTTATTCCATTGAGAGAATGGAAGTTGAAATATGTCCTGCCATTAGCTATAAAAACTACATCGATGACATGATGCATCTAATCTTGAAATTGTCTCAGGATGATTTCTAAAATGAACTGGATAGTAGATTTTTTTTCTTCTTCTTCTTTTTTTTTTCGTTTGTTTGCTTTGTTAATTTTGGGGCCACACCCAGTGATGCTCAGGGATTACTCCTGGTTATATACTCCGAAATGGCTCCTGACTTTGGGAACCATATGGGATACTAGGGATTTAACCCAGATCTGTCATGGGTCAGACATGTGCAAGGCAAATGTCCTACCACTGTACTATGGCTCTGGCCTCTCTTTTCTTTTTTTGGAACCCTTAGTCAACTGTTGATAAACACTTTCATCCTACCAAAAGTTCTAGATTTCCAAACTTCTATGGAAGGTTTGCCCAGTCAAAGACTTTATTATATAATTTAATGATGTATTTGAGAAAATGGAGCTATTCCTCATTTCTCCATATAAAGAAATCAAGGCATATAAAAGCTAAGATACTGAGAACTTGTGGTATTTCAAGTAGCACATAGAGGTTATCTGCTTCCCAAGTCCATGTTGCTATCATCTCATTAGAATGATATGATTGGGGGCCGGAGAGATAGCATGGAGATAATGCATTTGCCTTGCATGCAGAGGTCGGTGGTTCAAATCCTGGCATCCCATATGGTCCCCGGAGCCTGCCAGGAGCGATTTCTGAGCATAGAGCCAGGAGTAACCCCTGAGCATTGCCAGGTGTGACCCAAAAAGTAAAAACCAAAAAAAGAATGATATGATTGGTTACAGTGCTGATCTCACAAGAGAATGGAGTCTGCATTATGGATCAAGGACTAAGGAAAGGTTTACTAGACTTCATCATAACCTCCATAAAATGGTATGGAACTAAAGCTGACAAAGCCAACAAGACTCAAGTTGTCTTTCTCACTGCCTCCTTCCCTTTGTAAAATATATGTCATACTCCTTTCCAAGCTCAATCCTCACTTCTAATGCAATATTTATATAATTCCAATCATCCATTATTTCCAAACTTTCATAGACAGTTAATATTGCATGACATATTATTTCTTCCTTTATTTTTGATCTGATGACAAAAGATGAACATACCACAGTTCCAGACAGGAAACTTTCCTCCTCTAATTTCTTCTCATTGTATCTCTAAGAGGGAGATCTAAGGTTTTGTATCTAATCATTGTGACCCTGAATTAATAGAATTTACAGACCAGTGGGGAAAATTTTTATTGTTATTTGGTCAAGCTCCAATCTTGTCTTAAATATGCTTTTAGAAATATTCTCAGGATTTTTCTTCTCTTATCTCACCATAGACATAGTTTAGGGCCAAGGCAACCCTGACATACTTTTCCAAAAATACCTGACCATTCAAGTTAAAATACCTGAGTAATAACAATTTAGCATACAGTTTAAACTCTTGATTTCTATCTACTTTGCACAATATTATACATCAATATGTATTTGATATGGAACTTTATATTCTATGTCTTGTAATTTTAAAAACTGGGAAACATAACATATTCAAACTTCTCTTAGTTCACTTTTGGGGGCCACACCTGGTGACATTCAGTGGTTACTCCTGGCTATGCGCTCAGAAATCACTCCTGACTTGGGGGACTATATGGGACACTGGGGATCGAACCAAGGTCCTTTCTGGGTCAGCTGTGTACAAGGCAAACACCCTACCACTATGCTATTACTCTGGCCCCTCCCTTAGTTCAATTTTGGGCACATAATCAAGTTACAATGACAGTGATCCTGGCTACTATTGTCTGAACTATTACTGTTTTCATTAAACAAATAATTCACTGTGTAACTGGAATCAGAGATATAAAAGAGGACAAAACATAGTGTCTACTCTACTTCCATCTGTTACTAGAGGTCCCATATATTTATTCCCAAGATTCACTGCGATCTTATAAAGCATATATTTCCTTGATTTCTAAGTTAAAGAATGTTAAATTTAGAGAGAATTAATAGCTTGGGATATCTGAGTTCATACAACAAGCTGTAGAGCTGGGCTTGTAGCCCAAAACTTCCTGATCAAAAAGAAAAGATATTCTTAGCACACCACTACTTCCTCAAAAGTATCTTTCTACCAACACCAAAAATACTGAAGTGTGGGAGGGACCAGTCACCATCTCAGGGAGCGTAATTGTCTACACCATAAGGCAGGGAACATACTGATAGGAAACACAAGCTGTTAGCACTGCTAGTCCCAACTGAGTTTACAACATTCACGAATTTAACAATCTTCATCGAAGAAAAGAAAGGATTGGAGAGATAGTACAGAGCTTAGGTTTTGTTTGTAGCCAACCCCTGTTCAAATCTCTAGGGACTGCCTTGAGTACTATCAGAAGTCACTACTGAACACAGAGCCAGAAAATAGGCTTTGTTCACAAAGAGATGTGCCCCCCCAAAAAGCGTGCACACACACACACACACACACACACACACACACACACACACACACACACACACACACACCAAAAAAGAAAAAAAATCCTCACTTTCATTCAATCCATTACCCACCTAAATCAAAGCAGTTCTGAACACTGTAAGTTTGTAGAAATTCCCCAAGGAATGTGATTATCCAACTTGCTGAGTCTCCTGCCTATGAATTTCCGAAGAGTTGATAATCTTCTTGCCACCCCATCAAGGAAGATGAAACTGAGTTCTCTCAATGTAATTTACTGTATTGGGGATAATTTCAGAGAAAATTCCAAAAAAGATGGGTTTGTCAGATATAGTCTAAATTAAGAAGGAAGACTTATTAAATTCCAACGGAAGCCATTCATTCCGTTAATACTTATTACAGACGAGGATAGAACCCATCGCCAAAGAGAGGATGGCCTTCATTCAGGTGCTTCATTTTCTCTCGACAATTCTTTCCAAATATGGAGCTCAAATTAAGTTTCAAAAAATGACTAACAGAGTGGAAAAGAAAATTTAATAATTTCTGCCTCTGGCTGATTACTCTTAGTTTCCTCATCTGTAAAATCAGGGCTGATTTAATGTTCCTTCTCTAGTTCCAACTGATTACAGTTTTAAGAACATTATCTCTTCACTAATTAATAAGACATTTTTGTTACTAGCACCCAGATATTTCTATGGATATTGTCCCCTTTCAAATCATAGCTTGAATTAAAGATATGGAGAAAATAGCATCTTTTAGCAATGATGTCCTCGCTCTCTAGAATATAATCCAAATAAATAAATTTTTTTCTAGTGCCTTTGTATCTCCTTTCTTTGAATTCCTGAATTTATTATTGTTTCTGTATGGTTCATTGGATACTAAGGCTCTTCTCATATAGGTTATTTGGATATAGCAGCCATATTTTAATCATTCTTTGTAAATTCTTTAGAGGAACATTCTAACATGTCAAGTTTTTACATTAAAGAGAAAAATAGTTAGTTGTGTTGAATTCAGAACCTGAAAGTAAATTACCAGAGAAGCTTCTATAATAAGAAAGTTAATGGGGCCCAGGAGATAGCATGGAGGTAAGGCGTTTGCCTTTCATGCAAAAGGTCATCGGTTCGAATCCCTGGTGCCCCATATGGTCCCCCGTGCCTGCCAGGAGCAATTTCTGAGCATGGAGCCAGGAGTAACCCCTGAGCACTGCCGGGTGTGACCCAAAAACAAAAAACAAAAAAACAAAAAAAAAAGTTAAAATACTTTGAGGTGTGTTAGAAGTTACCCTAATTTTCTGGAAATTAACATTGACATTACTCTATTAGATTTCTACTCCAGTCAGAAATGTGTTTGTTTTTTGTTTTTTAACAAACTATGGTAGCAAGGGTAATGACTTACCTAACTCAATTAACTTTCATTTAAAATGAGAATGTGAGGGGCAGAGCAATAGCACAGTGTGTAGGTCACTTTCCTTGCATGTGACCGAGCTTGATTTTGCTCCTCATCATCTCCTTTAGTCCCCAAGTAAGTCAGGAATAACCCCTGAGCACAAAGTCAGATGTAAGCCCTGATTACTGCTCAGAGTGGTCCCCCAAAGAAACAATGAAATATGGATGTTAGTAGTCCCTATTGGCAGAGCTGAGAATAAAATAATATAATTTATATAAAAGGTTTAGCACAGACTCCATCAAACCAAAACACTGATAAAAGAGTGAAGAACTTGAATAATTTATTATTGAAAGTGTCTGATTTATATTTAAATTCCCAAAAGTACAATCTCTGTGTTTCTGCTTCATAGATGTTGAGCTGTACACTTATTTTTAGCTTGGAAGATCAGAAAAGCAGGTTGAACACACACACACACACACACACACACACACACACACACCTGCATTTAAATCTACTCATGCATAGTGTTATTTTCAATGGCAGAGATTTCCACAAAAGGGACACTTCTTTCTGCCTGGCCTAAGATATGGGTCAGCGAAGTCCTGGAATAAATGCTTAGTGAACATTTATCAGAAACAAGCAGGCTCAAGGGAAGATGAAGGAAGATGAAGATAAGGTCCTTGGAACAAGTTTAGTTTGTGTCTGTTGGCAACGTCACTATTTTAAAAGAATTTCAGCAGTCTCTGTCTTGTCTATACTTCTGGTACATGAAACGAATAATTGGTCTATTTCACTGACAAGTGTCTGATCTCAGAGGACAAAAACAAGTGGCTCAACCTATTTGTAAAGTTGTAGGTTATACTTCTATTCTTCTTTATAATTGTTTTTGTATGGAAAGAGCAATTTCTCGATGAGTTTTAGAATTGGAGTATTTTCTCCTGAAATTTACTAAGGTTTTGTTTTGTCATCAATTTTTAATGTATAAAATGCCACTAAGAATATTATAATCTACTTAAAATAGTCCACCAAGAAACAGTGACCTTGAAACATCTTTTATTCTTTGAGTTCTTCAAAGAAAAAAAAAGTCAGAATCAATTCCATTTGGTTTATAATATCATTTGATTACAAAGCCAGAATTTTCAGATATAGATGGGGAAATGGAACAGTATCTTTTTTATCAAATAGATACACGTTTGAGAAAAAAAATGCTTATGGTGCACTTCAAGAAAATGAACCCAAAGAAAAAGCAAACTAGATTTAAATTTTCTTACTTGTATAAGGGATAAAAAAATTGCCTTTTGCTTTTTGATGATAAAAAGAAATCCTGATTATCTCTAACCTTTGGAGATGTATCTTCAGACTTTCTTTCACTTTAACTTCAGGACAAAAGATGGAAAGATTCCATTTTGTGGAGACTACTCAAAACAAATGACTGAAAGTCAAATCCCATTTTAAAAAAGCAAGTGTACTCTAGGAATGCATTTCCTCTCTTGAAAGTCTGCCAATATCCTTTTATATTAAAAAGAAGCGATGGCACAGTGGAAGGGTGTTTGCCTTGCACAAGGCTGACCCAGGATGGACCACAGTTCGATCCCAGGCATCCCATGTGGTCCCCCAAGTCAGAAGCAATTTCTGAGCACATAACCAGGAATAACTCCTGAGCATCACCAGATGTGGCCCAAAATCAAAATAAAATAAAATAAAATAATAAAATAAAAAGGAGAATTGCTTCTTTAGAACATGCTTCCCTGAGCAGTGGGTTCCTAAACTAGAGGTAGAATCATGACCCAGTGCCACAATGATATAATTATGCAATTCTTAATTCTCAGGAATAGGTGATTTGATTTGATTTGATTACTTTAGTCAGCCTTTCTTTAAATATGTAAAAAACTGCCTGTCTTTATACATAGCAACATTTTCTGCCAGAAAAGTTTGAATTATATATGACTTCCTGTCATTCTATTTCCTCTAACACAGCATGAATGTCTCTTTTACTTCATATCTCCATTATCCCAGAGTATATCTTATCATCAACCATTGGCCATACAGCTGTGATACTTAACAAAGTGAAAAACAATAGAATGTTTTTGTTGTTGTTGTTGTTGTTTTATGGGGTCTATTAGTGCTATTCAGGGATCACTGGTGGTGGGACTCAGCTGACCCTATATGATGCCAGAGATTCAATCCATGTCAGATGCATGCAAAGCAAACATTTTATCCACTGTACTACCTCTTTGGCCTTGGGGGCCAGGCGGTGGCGCTGGAGGTAAGGTGCCTGCCTGCCTTGCCTGCACTAACCTAGGACAGACCGCGGTTCGATCCCCCGGTTCTCCATATGGTCCCCTGTGCCTGCCAGGAGCGACTTCTGAGCAAATAGCCAGGAGTAACCCCTGAGCGTCACCGGGTGTGGCCCAAAAACTATCTCTTTGGCCTTAATAACCTCTATCAGTACCGTTTTGCCTCAAGTAATTCATATATTAGGAATGCTAAACCCTGTCTTGAACAGTCAAAAATCTGAGTATGACTTTCATCTCCCACAACCTAAAAATTAACTAAAGCTTGCTGTTGAACAAAAAGCTTACTGATTACATATTCAGTGAACACATATTATCTGTACATATTGTATATTATAATCTCACAATAAAACTTTTGCACCAGTTCTCTGTGCAAAATGCATGGTAATTTGTAAGGGTTGTCAATGTCTTGTTTTTTTTTGTTTTTGTTTTTGTTTTTGTTTTGTTTTTGGTTTTTGGGTCACACCCGGCAGTGCTCAGGGGTTACTCCTGGCTCCATGCTCAGAAATTGCTCCTGGCAGGCACAGGGGACCATATGGGGCACCAGGATTTGAACTGATGACCTTTTGCATGAAAGGCAAACACCTTACCTCCGTGCTATCTCCCGGGCCCCAAGTCAATGTCTGTAATGTAAATACTCTCTTACTAGTTGATTTCAAGCTATCAACGGAATGTGACCAAACAGAATAGTGCATCATAATATATTGTCCCTTTTACAGATACAATCATCATAAAATCCTAAAGAGAAAAGATATTGATAAAATGAATAGGAAGCAATGCACTCCCTTTTTCTTTTTAATATGAACTTACATCAATTTTAAGTGAATACAATTTATATTTTGTTGGTTTGGTTGTTTAGTTCAAATTCATCTGTGTTCAGATGTTATTCCTAGCAGGTTGGGTGGTGGTGGGGAGACCATCTGGGATGCAAGGGATTGAACCAAAGTTGGCTGCATTCAAAGCAAATGCTCTGCCCACTGTACTACATTCTGACTCTGAATTGATGGTTATTTTTTTTTAAATAATCAATAGGCTTAATGAAAGAGTCCTGAAATTGTATAAATGTTTGCAGTAGGTGTTATGAGTCAAGACCACCTTCCCTATTGCAGGGAACTTTTTGCTGTCGCTATAGAAAGCTTTCTCTTCCTTTTCTGTTAGTTGTCTCTCTAGGAAGCTTCCATCACACTTGTCACATTTTTTCTTGTAATTGTTATATCTCTGGTCAGAAGTTCCAGAGAGTATGGACATTTCTACTTGGCACACCTCCAGTCCGTCTGTCTGGCCATCGTGACACACAACAAGTTTGCTGAATGATATCTTGAATGAACGAAGCCAAGCAAGGTGGATGAAATTTATGTTTGTGCAAATTCTGCAAAGAGATCTTAAAGCATTGCTTTCAACCTTGAAAGCAAGAGCATATGAAAAATCATTCAGCTAGGCTGTAAAGGTTAGGATTTCTTTTCTCTCCATGGAGAAAATGTGTTTTGTTTAATTCTTGCACTCCTCCCTACTTTCCTCTGGGGAAGCAAAGAAAAAGCAATGAGGCATTCTGCTGTTTCAGGAATGTGAAACCTTCAAGGAAAAAAATTTTTGCAAATGGAAAGAATGTGCTGTTATGGAAGGAAGGATGTCGAGAAGAATACCACCCTTCTGACATATCTGGAGCCACGCTGTGTGAGCACCAGGAGTCCATTTGTTAAACCTTAAAACTGACACAGGAGCTGGCTGAGGAAAGGAGAAGTCAGTCAATGCAAACAGCCAAAATTGAAACGGATGACTTGACTTGATTTTGTGGAATCCAGAATTTTCTTCACACAGTCCTGAGCCCATCCAGGGAGTAAGTGTCTGCCAGAGAACCTGGCCCAGGGACCATTGTAATCAATCTTCAAGGAAAGAAAAGCCTATGTGAGGGAGGAAAGAAAACAGAGGCAAAGGAGAAGAAGCGAATCATACAAGTGTAAAAATCTCTTTTCTTGAAAGTTGTTCCATCAAGAAAACCTGCAAACTACCAAGAGTGGAAAAATAAATTAAAAACCTTACTATTTAGAAATCTTAAACATTAATCAATTGGTTTCAGTGTATATTTGGGAAAATTCTTCTTAGGCTATTAGTAGAATGCTGTCAGGCAACAACAACAACAACAAAAAATAAGGTTTCTAATGTGGATCTAGGGTGACACTATCTTCTGATTTAGGTTGAAGATGCAGCTTGCCTTGTTACTACTATTTGTGATGAAATATTTTGTGTTTATGTGGGGGCATTCAGGCTAGAGCACGTTTGTGCTTAGGGATTGAGCCCACGGTTTTGCACATGTAAATTATTTCTCTCCATTTACCAATGACTTGTGAATATTACCTTTTTAGCTTCACATTTCACTTGCATTTGAAGAATAGGTTCGGGAATGAACCCAGATGAGTATTATCTGAGGGTACTAACCATGCAATCTCAGAAATGCACAGACTCTGTCACTTACCATTTTGGTGATAAGGAAAATGTAGAAAGGACAGTTGTGCAAACAGCCAAGTTGTCTTCCACTTGCCTAGAATAAACAGCGCTGGCCTGAGATGTGCACCCAATTATCTCCAGAACACCAAGGCTTTTAGCTTGCCTACCAACAAGCAGAGAGCCAAACCCACTTTACACATCAACTCTCTCCCTTTCTACTTGCCTTCTGAAGTTTAGCGAGTAGCTGTTTTTCAGTGATTAAAAAAATAAAGGCAAGACATTGTGGTTCTAAGTTATCAGTTTAAACATAGTTATTGATTTAGTTTTGCTCTGATGTGACACAATAAATGAAATAATGAAATTTTCAAATGATTCCTTTAACGTGGATGCATGACTCTGAGCCTTAGAAAGAAGTGTGAAGCTTGGGTTTTAAAGAGAATCAATTCCTTGTTGCAATGTGTACAGAGCACATCATGTACTGAGTGTTTGATCCATCTCAGACATCCAATTAAGTGAAAGTTCTCTTTCTTTTTCTCTCTTTTCTTTCCTGTTACAGATGTTGACCTCCACCTAATAACTATCTTCAATAATTGTTAGGGCAAAGTGAAATTATTCCTAAAATTTTCAATTATTCATAGTCTTTAATTACAAATTATCTTTATTTATTTTGTTTTAGGGGTTCACATTTGGCTATGCTCAGGGTTTACTTCTGTCTCAGAGCTCAGGGATCACTTTTAGATGATCACTCCTGATAGGATGCTGGGGATCAAACCTGGGTCAGCACACACAAGGCAAATACCTTCCCCGCTGTACTATCACTCCAGCCTTACTGCTGTTTAGAACACTTACTATGTGCTAGGAACTCCTACATGTTCTGGGATAGAATGATGAGCAAACTATTCTCAGAGTGCTTCCACTTTTTCTCCATTTTTTTTACATAATCTCTTGATTTGATTTGTTCCTGCCATTGTCCTATTTAATTACATTTTTGTTTCTGTTAAGATAATAAACCTTTATACTTTTTTTTCTTGGCCTCTTTCCTGAGCATTCTATTATATGATTTTCTCAACAGCATTGAGAATTGAGGAAAACATGTCAGTGATGCCAAAGTTACACAGGTGTTAGGAGAAAGACCAAAGCTGATCCTGTCAGCTTGCAAACTCTTGATCATGACCTTGCTCTTACACCACAGCTATCACAGATGAAAATAATACACACACCTGGGCAAAGTTGAGAACAATCCAGGAGATACACAGTAGCTTTTGTTTTCTTAGGAACAAGCAATATGGATTTGAATGCCTTTACATAGTCATCTAATATAGTTCCTTCCTGAACTTCATAATAGAAATTACAATCTAATAAATAAATAAAAGCTCCATTAACCCTCCAAATATAAAGTCCTGTTATATCTAGGTCACAGTCACTGTCTCCTATGAATAGAACAAATGATCCAAGGCATGTTCACAAATTTCAGAAAGGAATAAGCAGATCACGAAATCTTTCTCAGCATCATACTAACCTACTGGATAAAACTGGAGAAGATAGCTTGAAAGAAAAGAGAGGGGACCACAAGGAACTGTCTATTCTGTTGTGTTTCTTTGTACTTCACATATGAGTGAGATTATATAGGGTTTGTCCTTTCCCTTACTTAGTAGGATAGAGACCCCAGTGGAAAGAACCCTGAGATATTGTCAATGGATGGTAAACTGAGTCAGCAAAGGAAGGGGAGGATGAGCTAAAGGTTGAGATTACTTTTTTTTTAATAATATATTTAAAAATCTTGATTACAAACATGATTGTAGTTGGGTTTTAGTTATAAAAAGAACAACCATCTTCACCAGTGTAACATTCCCATCACTAATGCCCCCATCTCACTACTCCCCCTCCATCTGTATTCGAGACAGGCTCTCCACTTCCGTCACTCATTGAAGGTGGTGGTTATTGTAATTTCCATGTGAGCACAGAGCAGTAGCATTTCAAGTATAAAAAAATAACATGAATAGTATCATTCTCCTCATACCTTAACAAAAATAACTGGGAACAAGTAAAATTAAAGAAATAACAAAAAAAAGACTAGCAGAGAAAGGATTGAGTTGCACTTTTTGCGTCTGGGGTTCCCAGGAATAATTCTTGTGAATATGGGATCAAAATACAGAAGACTATATCTGCCTCTGACCACTGTCTTTATTCATGTGTGTGATGGTGGTGGAGTGTTATGAAGCTCTGAAAGTCTTAAAGGAGGACTTGTCTTTAGTAGCCTTTGACTTAGTTCTCAGACACTCACCCCACACTCCTCTTTCTCTTCAGACCAAATCAAATGTCTCTTCTTTCCATTCCTGTCGGCTTCTTTACTCTGAATTACCAAGGTGCTCCCGAGACATTATCTTAGTAATCCTTTTAGGAGAGCATGTACCAGTCAGGTATCATGCATGAACCTACCTACAGGTTTAGCGAGTCAATTTAGTGAAAAGAGAATTCCTTTGCACATCTGGAACATCTATCTACATTGGGACTTCCAAATAACTCCCCAGAAGAATCTAATTATTTCTTTAGTGTCCCTTGGAGGGAGAGAGGCAGGAGATAAAGCCGATTCTTTTTCTGCAAGGAGTAGAGCTAATGAATTCTTCCACACTGAGGTAGCTTTGCCTGCTACTCTATCCTCTACAAACTTCTTTTGGTGGGAGGTGAGGCAGTTCAGGAGAATACCTTTTCTGTCCCCAAATTGAATTTTTTTCCTAAAATGAAATGTGTTGGGGACTGTGTGACCTCCTGAAGTTCTGAGTCAATGCAATTATATCAGTTACTTCTCCCCTTGACTACAGAGACCCCCTTTGCAGGGTCTTGAGTAGAGTAAATTTCTGGAAACATTAGTCTTGTGAGAATCTGCTGGGTTGGAGGGAAGGCAGGTGATCAGTGATGTGGGGAAGTCAGTGAAGATTGAGGATCTACAAACAAGCTCCTTCCTGTTGACGTGTCAAAACACACGTTGGCATGATGGTGCCCTACTGAGCTCCATCATTTAACATAGACCTATGGAATGTTCTGCTAACTCAACAGCTGTTCCCAGGAAATCACATATTTGGGAAAGTTTTTAAGAAATATTTAAGTATTTAAGAAAGTATTTAAGAAGTATAGGGGCCAGAGAGACAGCATGGAGGTAGGGTGTTTGCCTTGCATGCAGAAGGACGGTGGTTTGAATCCAGGCATCCCATATGGTTCACCAAACCTGCCATGAGTGATTTCTGAGCGTAGAGCCAGGAGTAACCCCTGAGCGATGCCAGGTGTGACCCAAGAACAACAACAACAACAAAAATCGCTGGGTGTGGCCCAAAACAAACAAACGAAAGAGATGCTGGAGTGATAGCCTAGCTGTAGGGAGATTGCCTGGCACGCAGCAGGCCTGGGATGGACCCAGGTTCGATTCCAGGCATCTCATATAGTCCCCCAAACCTGCCAGGAGTGACTTCTGAGCACAGAGTCAGGAGTAACTCCTGAGCATTGCTGGATGTGGCCTTAAAACAAAAAATCAAAACAACACCAAATCAAAAATCAAAAACAACATCACCTGAAATCTCCATGTTCAGAAACAAACAAGCTAGAAAGAGATCAGAGAATTACACAATCAACTAATTATCATGCAGCATATATTTTTCCAGACCCTGCTGCTTTTTCCTCTTAGGGGCTACTGTTATCATCACAGTTCCAGCTTGTCTGTGTGGCAAATAATATTATGACTCTAAGTTCCTCTTTAGCTTTATCCTTCAGTTCTAAAAGTTGCAAATTAAAAAATTTGACCAAAGGCTAATTGATATATGTGAGATTAACTTCCCAGTGGTATATTTCTCATCACACAAACATGACCTATCCACCTACCCCCAAACATTTCTAATATATAACTGTTTATATTCATTTGTTCATTTATCAGCTCTTTTGAGTTCAAGGTTATGGATGATTAGAAGATCAGGGCACAAGATGAGGGCTCATCCTGGGAACAAGTATCTCTCTTTCTCTCTCTCTCTCTTCACACACACATAAACACATTCACCCACTCACTCTGATACAACAATGACATACCAATCGACTTCAAAAACCCATCTGTGGAATATAGGGGGAAAGTGGAGTTCTTGGAGAAGATAAAGGTAAACCGTCTTCACAGATACTGAACATGGTCATAAATCCATCTTTTATTTTTATATAACTTAGTTAAGTGGCATCATTGGAGAATCTGGCCTGTTTCCATTTGACAAAGGAAGAAACTAATTCTGGTTTGGCCCTGAGCTGACCTTAGCTCAAACTTCCTCTAGGTAAATCCTCACCCTAGAGATTTTGTAAAATTCTAGAAAGTAGCTCTTGATATCTAGGATGTCTCTTTTACTATAAAAGGTCTTTTAAAAATAAATAAAAGGTCAAGTATCTAAGAGTATAATAAAATTGATGTTTAAGAACCTTCAAAATTCATAATATGACATATCAAGACAGAAATTATTGTTGGTTTTCTCTAAGTATAGGGCTAGCTATTGCTTCCATGATCATTAGAAATCAGATTTCAGTCACAAGCCCCTCAATTTCTACACAAAAGATCTATCAAATATGTGTTATTTCAAAGCATAACAGTAAGCTATGATTAATTCACCTAGATTCTATTATTAAATTAAAACCCTCAAAAAAAGAAAAGAAAAACCTCAAATAGTTAAAATGTTAATGTTAGGATGAAATGATCCTAGGAACAAATAATATCTTTCAGGGCATTTTTTACTCGTTTGATTTAACATAAACCGGTGATTCAGACTTTTTTCAAAGGAGGGATCTAGAAGATCTGTTAAACTCCTTCTGTGCCTGACTTCCAGCCATTAGCTGTGTTGCCTTAAGCTTTCTTCATTTTCAGAGTCATCTGTCATTTTCTAAGCAATCCAAAACAGCACACTCAACAGAACCCTGGAGCTTCAGAAATCTTAATGCCCTGTATTAGCAATGACCTTGCCACCTGGCCGCTGGGAAGTGATTTAGGCAGTAGGAGAAAAGGGCCCACTATCTTTATCACACTGGTTTACACCATCAACTTCAGAAATTGGAAGAGAGACGAATAATCAATAGTGTATTAAGAACAATCTCAGGTAAGAATGCCAAGATAAAGTGCTCCTGCTTGGTGAAATGCTGAGTTGAAGGAGAACTTTAGAATACAACACAAGAGAAATTAGTTCGTGTGATAAAACGAAATGAGTTGTGTCTCAAGGTGGAATTTGTCACTGGGGATGGCATTCAGGAGTTCTTAGTGTGCTTCTGAAGAATCCCATCATAAAGCTGATGACAAATGCTACGTGAGTGTTAAACAATGCAGAGTGAAATCAGGAAATCAGAAAGAATTCATTCAAGCACGCGCAGCCCAGGTAAAAATAGCTGACATAAGTACTCCCTAGGAATCAGTCGTCTCCGGTGGAAATGAAAGAAATATAAAAGGAAACCTTGTTGAAGCTTCCTGAAAAGTCGCCATATTTCTTGCCTGGCCAGACAACCATATTTCTGGTCAAGGTATTGTGACTGCAAATCTTGGCTCACTTAAGAGCAAGGGTCCTTGAGTTATTTTATGTAAAAATGCCATGGAAATAAATGTTTATGAACATACTATCCAGATGTTTAGAAAGTTCTAGTTATTTATATAACAACTTTAAAAATGTGTTTTGGGGCCCCTGGTGTCTTATGTGCAGGCCTTGCTCTGGTCCCTCCTTGGTTCTGTCCCTCTAAATCTATGTTTGTCACTCACTGATTTGTAGCTCATCTTTTTCTACTGGTGCTGGCTACTCTTTGTTCTTTTGAATTTGTTTTGTTTTCCGCCCCAAGTTGCTTACCCTGAGGTCCACCAAGGCACTGCCATCCATCTGGGCATAAGATTAGGATCCAAAGGAAGATTATCTTTATCTGCCATTCATCTGGGTCCCAGAGAGAGAGAGAGTTCAGTTACCCTGTGCTCACTCTTTAAGTGTTCTTATTCCAGTCCTTTGTCATTGCCATGATCTATTCAACTGGCTACCCCCTCTTGTTGGTGAGATTTATTTTTATAGGGGGCACACCCAGCAGTGCTCAGAAGTTATACCTGGCTCTGTGTTCAGAAATTATTCCTGGTAGGCTTTGGGGATCACATGGGATGCCAAGGATCAAACTGGTCAACTTCGTAAAAGGCAAACAAATGCCCTAACCCCTGTGCAATCGCTCTAGCTTCCATGTTGGTGAAATTTTAAATGACTAATTGTCATTACTAGATTCCCAAGTACCTATTCCTTCCCTGCCCCACACCACTTTTCTTCATTTCCATCATAACCATATTATGTGGCACTTTATA
>PVKC010028979.1:0-5000 GCA_004027635.1 Crocidura indochinensis
CTTTACCCCTAATTACACAACCAAAACAAATCCAGCATCACATTCAGAATGAAATCATCAAAATATACCGACCTTGTTCTAGACATGCTCTTTGGTTTCAGCAGTCCTCTTTTATACAGCCTTGGCCACACTTAACATTTCCTGTTGACTCAGAGGGTAACCTTGCTTCGTCTGTTCTACAGAGTCTCTCTTTAAGGAACCCACTAACTACATTGTATGCCCATGATGCTCAAGGCTAAAAGTTTTGGAGTATATTCATGGACCTGTTTTCCTCCCTGAAAGAAAGAAATCTCCCCTCTTTTCAAATGCTGGCAAGTTTTATTTTTACTCTTCCTGTATAATTTTTGCAGCACTAAACTTTTAAGGAAAACAACTCTTTAGTTTTATCTGGAAAGGTGGTTTCTGTTGTTCTGTTTTGTTTTGTTTTGTTTTGTTGTATCTTAGTTGGCTTTCATCTTTACACAAGCCATCAAATTTAGATGTGATTAAAAATAACACCGCCAACAGTGGTTTTAAGTTTGAATTGCTTTTTGCTTTCTTTCAAGAAATTACAAAATAATACCACATACAACTTGGTGTACATTTTTTAACCCTCAAAACTTTCTAATTGAGGGGCCAGAGAGATGGCATGGAGGTAGGGTGTTTGCCTTGCATGCAGAAGGATGGTGGTTCGAATCCTGGCATCCCATATAGTCCCCCAAGCCTGCCAGGAGCAATTTTTGAGCGTAGAGCCAGGAGTAACTCTTGAGAGCTGCTGGGTGTGACCAAAAGCAAACAACCAAACAAACAAAACAAAAAAACAACCACAAAATTTTCTAATTGAAATCCAGAGAGACTGTATTCCAAGTGCCATGCTCTTTTATAAGTGTGTCACTTACAAAACCTGCAAGTGAGAAAAGAAACTTCCCCAAGACAGTTCTGACCCTGACCTAAGATCTAAGTCTGAGAAGCTAGGAATTTAGATCTCAGATTATACTGTTTACCTATGTTTCAAAATCTTTTCTAGCCTTTTCATTTATTACATGTACCCTTTGTAGTCCTATGTCCCAGAGATAAGTGACATTTTGTTCTATTCTCACACATACTAATCTATTTGTATATTAAAAAAAAGATATACATTTATATAAATCTAGGAAGCTAATGATTAAAGCACAATGGCTTCTAAAATTTGCAAGAACTCTATAATGCTTAAGATTTTGATCCTAAGGTTATATTAACTTTTATAAATATTTCTATTTATATAGTTACAAATGCTGATATTGTTTGCTATGAGTTTATTTATTATAAACATTAGGCAAACAGACATTTCACCCTATCCCACACTCTGGAAAAATAGTGCAATGTAAATTAAATACATTCTAGTTTGTATGTTGTTGTTGTTGTTATTGTTGTTGTTTAATCAATTCTATATTCTTGGTATCTCAAAATTTTGAAGTCTTCTTCCTTTGTCTCAAAAAAGGGAAACTGCTGAAAGCATTTCCACCTGGATGTTTAAATTATTTAAGTTGCAGGAACCAGACCTTTTCCCTCCTGAGTAGTTGTGGGTTTTAAAGGCTAAAATTGCTTCATCATGCCAGAGTGAAAGTATGCATAAATTATTTAGTTAAACCTGAGAAAATACAGACTTTTCCCAGTGATCTTTCAAGGGTTGTCTACTTAAATTTCAGAAGAATGGGCATTTTTTTCTTTCCCTTAAAAATTGAAGTATCTGCTGTATTTTCAACCAGCTGAAATGTGAACAAAATTACAAAATGACTTTTAAAAACTCCAGGCCTCATAATAACTAGACTATTTATATCATGGCCACCATAAATACTGGGTGTGAATCAATACCAGTAGGTCTCAAAGAGCTGGCAAAAAAATCAAAATACCCTTCTGAATGTGAGAGTCAGGTTTGTTTTAAGGTTCTCCACAGTGCATATATAATTATGATGGGCATTATTAATTTTATTTCTATTTATCCAGTATTTACATTTTAGCTTTTTAAAAATGGTGAGATACATCTAAAGAGTTTCTATTTAAGATACATAAGGTATTGGTAGAATTTAGCAAGAAAAAAATAAATGGTGAGACAATTCTTTAAATATTGTAAAAACATAGTTGACTTTTTAATTTTCTTCTTTACTTCTAGTAAATAAAAAATACCAAAAAATATGAGAACTAGAGAGATTGCACACAGCTGATCCAGATTCGATCCCCAGAATCCTATATATAATCCCCTGAGTTTTTAAAGAGTGATTCCTTAGAGCAGAACCAGAAATAACCCTTGAGAATCTCTGGGTGTGACCCTACTATCCCCCCAAAAAATAACTAAAAATAGTGAGGTAGTATGCTAGTAGTGCTGCATGTTAGTGTAACAAATATTATCATAGAAAAACTGAAGAGTCCCTGAGAATGGTCAATACTGGGTCATTTTCAAGTTCCTAAAAAGAGTTCTATTCGTACTCATCTGTATTATTAAATCTATGACATTGCATATCAGAGTGCCTTAATTCTCTTTTTTTGTTGTTTTTTTTTGGGGGGGGGCCATACCCGGTGGTGCTCAGGGGTTACTCCTGGCTGTCTCCTCAGAAATAGCTCCTGGCAGGCACGGGGGACCATATGGGACACCGGGATTCGAACCAACCACCTTTGGTCCTGGATCGGCTGCTTGCAAGGCAAACGCTGCTGTGCTAACTCTCTGGGCCCTAATTCTCTATTTTCTAATAATAGTCCATTAACATTCTTACAGTTGAGAGACATATAATACCTTTTAATTGACTACCTAAACTCAAATTATTTAAGAAGTATTCATGAGGACAAAGGGAAAAATGTCAACGAACAAAAGTACTCATGAGTTATTTAGTGCACAATTGTGTTCACTTGTAGAATTCCTTTGAAATTTATGTACAAACAAATTGAAAGGTGAAAGTGAGTACAGTTCATAATCAGCATGTAACTTTAATGAATTATTATGAAGGAAAAAATTTTAACCTTTTAAGCAAGATAAAGACCTCTTTGATCCAAAAATAATGCCCACCTCTTATCCCATTAATGCATATTACAGATGAGCTATTTTTCCCTAAATCTAATTTGCTGTTTGACAACTTTTTGTTTAGCTGGTTCTAACTTTGCTTTGGTTTCTCTTCCACTTTGCTTCTCTTTTCTCAGACATACTGATTCAAAAAATAAGGATATTATAATTATATAATCATAATGTAGAAAATATTACAAATCCTCTATAAAGACAAATGATTGATAGATAAATTAGATACAAATTCTGTTTTGATTTTTATATATTGTCTTAGGTTTCTATCCCCGGAGTTGGTAGAAAAGTACAGAAGACACAATCTAGAGTTAGATCAGATTGGAAGACAGGAATCAAATTCACATTCTGACATTAGGTGATTTGGAGGAAAATCAGTTACAATTTTGGAATCTGAGCTTATTCATCTGTAAAATCATGATAATTGCTTTCTTCTCCTTCAAAGGATTGTATGGGAATTAAGTGCAAAATGTATGAATGGGTTCTGCTGTCAGTAGACTAATGTGTAATTGCCAGCTACTATTACATAATCAAAACTTGGGGCAAAAATGAACTGTTAAGGCACACTAGAGACTCTGTTATTACTGATATTATAAAAAGCTAATAGAAATTGATAGTGCATATTTTTTCTGCACATATTTCTCCTAAGAAAGGTAAGAGTAGCCCGGTGGAAATATTTCCCTGGCTAGGATAGTGATCAGGAACCCAGGCTGGTGATGACTTGAGAGCCTGAGTGATTGAGAATAAACAGGATGGGAAACTTAGCAGTCAGGTGACTTCTTTCTAGCTGCAGCAGGTTCCCAGATCCCTAGGCTGGCCCAAGATGAGAGAACAGTAAGTAGAGTCTGGCATGGTGTGTCTAACTAAGTCTCAGTGTCATCTGGTTGTGAAATCTGCTTGTTTGCATTCTCATACAGTACTGGACCTTAAGCCCTGGTCACTGTAAGAAGGCCTGTGCATAGCAGAATCTAATACCAAAGGGCTTTGTGGTGTGTGTGTGTGTGTGTGTGTGTGTGTGTGTGTGTGTGTGTGTGCGCGCGTGTGTGTGTGTGTGTACGCATATATGTGTGTTGACCAAGGAAGAAGGGTTTATTGGTTATTTCAAGGGAGGATATTAATGAAGCAAAATATTTCATTTTATGTAATTATTTTAACACCAAATACACATTTGGAGAATTTACAAAAGTTCCTCCTCTTGAGTCTGGATTAATTAGGAGAGACATAATCAATTTGGGTCTGAGGATGAAAGAAATGAAAAGTTTCAATCTTCCTCTCCTTGCAATAGCAAGGAAAATTATAATTGGAGAAATCCCCACCAAAAAAAAGGGGGGGATCTTTTATGCCCACTTCTTTTTTTTTTTTTTTTGTGGTTTTTGGGTCACACTCGGCAGTGCTCAGGGGTTACTTCTGGCTCCATGCTCAGAAATTACTCCTGGCAGGCACGGGGGACCATATGGGGCACCAGGATTTGAACCGATGACCTTTTGCATGAAAGGCAAACACCTTACCTCCATGCTATCTCCCGGGCCCTTATGCCCACTTCTAATAGGCTTAAAAGAAAAGTTTATATATTTATTATCCCTGAGCTTTCTGCTTATAGTAGGAGTGAGACTGAAAAGTTATTCATATCCACTCCACTATACTTACATTTGAAATTGTTGTTTCCCTTTCGCTTACACTACTACAAGAGAAAGGAAATGCCTAGGCAAATAAACCCTGTTAAAATAACTTTTCAGTTGTGACACAGTTTGACAAAAGCAAAGGAAATTTAGAATCGCTGCTCACACTCTCTCCTCAGTTGATTCCACTGTGGAAAATAAAGTGCTTAAAAAAAATAGACTCTGGAGCAAACTTGAAATAGACTCAGTTCTTAAAAGATAGATTTCTAAATGCCGAATTTCTCATTTGTCTATCTCTGAGTTATTATAAAATAATTGAACATGGATTCTATAATAAATCCTGGTTAGGTTTAAAA
>PVKC010028979.1:10000-15277 GCA_004027635.1 Crocidura indochinensis
GTATCTCTGTATTGGAGCTAACAGCTTCCATAGGACTTCTACAAAGTGACAGAAATATGATCTCATGTGTAGTAACAAATTTAAATGTGTTTTCTTTTTGCATATCCTTTCTCTCTCTGCATTTCTTCCAGGTCTTTCTTTCCTTAACTTCCCCATTCCCACTTTCTAAAAATCAGTTCTCCATTCCACAGGAATCCTGCCTAGGGAAGGAGCTAACTTTTTTTTAACGCATCTGTAATAAGAAAGGTGCAGTTGTAAACCGCACACTCCTCTGTATAACTGTGATTCTAAAGATTTGGAAGTGAGATCAAACTGTATTCCCCATTGGGATCACTAGTTTAATACCAAGCCTAATATATGCCATCCAAAAATATCTGATCAGAATGAATCCATTTCAAAAACACCAAAAGTCACTTGCCCTTTGCTAAAGCATTGCAAAAGTTTGACAACTCCTCTGGATCTGAATTATGTAAATCCCACACTAAGCTGGACATCTTAAGGGCTGCATGTTTTAATCCTTGTGCTGTCTCTGACTCAGTTCGTAACCTTTAGCAAATCATTTCATTGTGGTTTTTGTCCTTTTCCTCAAGAGTGATGAATTTGTTTTCATGGTCACTGTTTGCTGAAGGACATGATCACATGAATGATAGAAAGCAAGGCCACCACTCAAACTACCTACTATCCAGTACTCGGGCATCCTCTTTTATTCTCCTCTGGAAGGGAAGATGCAAAGTTTCAAAACTAAACTTTGCCTAGCACTAAACCAACTTGGTCTGAATTATGGCTTCTCCAGCTGCCTGACTTCCCAAGTGAGGCAAAAAATTGGGATTTTAAAAGAGGCCCTCACTAGAATGTTCCTGGCCTTTGTTTAGTACAGTTTGGGATGCTGAGTGTTGTCATCAGAGTGTAAGCAGGGGGTAGGCTGTTTTTCCTTTAACTTTGACATATAGGATGTTGTTTTAGTATGGGTTTCAGCTTGCAGTCTAAAAATCCTAATGGGAACAATCAAAGAGCCAGAAAGAAATGAGGAGGCACATTTTCCGAGAAAGCTCTCCTGTCTTGTGGATTCAGATTCTACTTAAACTCCCAACCATGTTTCCTCTCCAGCCTGCTTCTTTCATAGGTGCAGTGCAGAAGTTCATTCTCAGGTTGCTGTCAATTTGCAGCAGAGATGCTGACCACCGACAGCAGTGCCAGTTCTGTGATGTGTGGTTTCCTTTGCACAGCGCAGGCGGGCTGAGAACTCAGCCAGTTTCTCTTCCTAATGCAGCTGAATTTTTCTTGTCTGGAATTTCCGAGGCTTAGTTGCTCATGTCTCAGATGCTCCTAAACCACCAGGCCGAAAAAGAAATACCTAAGGACGACATAAGCTGCACACCCAGGCAGGATAATTAGGATTGATGTTCTCTTTTAGGGATACCAAATACTCATCCTTCCCTTTCTAGCCCCATTTCTCACCTGCTCATGTGGTGCCCACCTGCGGCTTGCTGGCATTACCACTGCCTGCAAATGGGAGATTTCCAAGTTCAAAATGAAGACTTGCTCTTACGTGGCACAATGCTACCAGGACTGTGGGGAGTTTCGCAGAGGAATTAAGGACAGTGCGTTGTTCTACTTTGTGTCACCACTCCCTTGTTTATGTTCTTTCCTTGACGATTCCCACGCCCCCCTCCAGATTTTTGCATGGCTTTTATAGCCTCTAGTAATTATATCAGCAGCATGGAGTCTATTTTTATCTCTTTTGAATGTGTGCAACATAAATGTCAAAACCCATAAAATCTCTTTTGAGCATGTACCTTGCATGCGCTATTGGGAAAATGCAGCATTCTGAGAGCTCCTGTAATTTGAGATCCAACCAGTGAAAAAATGGAAAATTCAATTCCTCTTGAACTGAACTTTAGTTTTAGTTAGTTGCATAAATTCCAAATCCCTTCCCCTGTAGAACTTTTTTGCTTCTTAAACATGGAATTTTAGTGACTACCTTCTAGGGTAGCAATATCCCAGGTTTTGGTTTCTTAGCTGTCCCCTTTCCACTGTGTGTACCTATTTTTTGCTTTCATGCCTTGATGTGTCTATCTGAAAATGTCCTTCATTAGCCTTTGTCAAACTTAGAAAGACTGAAATGCTTCTGAATGTGTATGATTGGTTATAACATTTGGTTGTAAACTTATCACAGAAGATAAATATATAGAACCTATTTTCATCTGAAACTGTCCCTGTATTAATAATAATAGCTAGCATTTACTAAGTACTTACTATGTGCCAAGCACTATGTGCACTGCATATTTACATTAATATAGTCATCATGGTACATAAAAAGGAAGAGACTTTCACTAGCCAACAAGTCTACAGAAAGACAGGGAGGCAGACTAAATATCTTGCCAAAAGATACTTGGTAGTAGGTTAAAAAAAAAAAAAACTAACATTTCAAAATAAATTGTTTGGGGCTGAAATGAAGCATTTGTACAGCAGGTAGGATGTTTGCCTTATATACATTGAGCTGACCAAGGTTAGATCCCTAGGAACCCCACAGCTGCCAGTGGCGACCCCTGAGCACAGATCTAGAAGTATGTTCTGAGTTCTGCTGGGTGTGTCAAAAAACAAAAAACAAAAAAACCAAAGCAAAATAATAAGCTGTTTGGCCCCAGAGCCTGCAGAGAAATAAATAAATTGTATATGGCTGAACTTTTCTAACTTCATTTTCGCCCTGTTTTGTCTTTTTATTTCCTGTAGGAATTCATCCATTAGGGAGGCCAAATGGGCCCATGGAAAGGGCATGTAAACCTGAAATCCCTTACTCAGCTACTAGTTAAGGGTCACCATGCTTCAAGGAGTAAAATGGCCTCAGCATGTCCAAGTGGTCTGGTGTATTTTTTATGGCTCATTAGTTTATCTTTAATTCAACATCACTAGGGAGAAGACTTGAGATTGTGAGAAAATGTGTTCTTTTCTGATCAAAAGTATACTACCATGAAGGAGAAACAAGATGGAATAAGATGGGGGGGCCCGGGAGATAGCATGGAGGTAAGGCGTTTGCCTTTCATGCTAAAGGCCATCGGTTTGAATCCCGGTGCCCCATATGGTCCCCCGTGCCTGCCAGGAGCAATTTCTGAGCATGGAGCCAGGAGTAACCCCTGAGCGCTGCCGAGTGTGACCCAAAAACCAAAAAAAAAAAAAAAAAGATGGGGCCAGAGTGATAACACTTGCCTTGCATGTGGCCAAATTGGGTTCAATCTTGGCCTCCCATATGGTCCCCTGAGCCTGCCAGGAGTGATTCTTGAGTGTAGGTAGAGTCAGGAGTAACCCCTAAGAAGCACTCAGTTGTGGCCCCCAAAACAAATAAGCAAACAAAAAGAGATGGAATAAGCTGATGACAGGCAACAGAAGAAGAGGGAAAAGGGTTATCTATGAAAACCTTAAGAAAAGTTCAGTGAGCAACAAAGAACATGTATAGACACATATAGTAACTAGCATAGTTTGGGGGCAAGCCATTATACAAAGTTCTCTATTTTTTTCATAAGCTGCTGAAAGATTTCTACTATTCCCAAGACACAGAGTAGAGGTAGGCCAAACACTATCAGAATTCACTTACAATGCTAAAGATTGTTATTGAACCAATACTTAGCAGGAGGGAATTATTTGCATATAAAATAGAACAGGGGCCTAAAACACTTTGGATGTATTTTTCAGAGAAGTATGCCATTTCTGAATACCCAAATTGCTTCAACTTTAATCAAAGTATAAAATCAGTTTTTAGAAATTTACAGTTAAACTTAATCATTAATGTGGCAATCATTTTTGGGAGGGAAGGGGGTCATTTCTGCCCAATGCTCAGGGTTAATTCCTGACTCTGCACACAGGGATCACTTCAGGTAGTGTTAGGGATACCAAATGGGAATTCTAGGGCCTGAACCAGGGTCTGATACATGCAAGGCAAGCACCGTGTGCATTTTTATTGCTCCAGTTCTAGGGTAGCATTTTTTGTGAGTCAGTAACTAAACTCATGTGGAAGTTTTTCCAGGCACTGAAAAATGAGAGTGAATTGATTTACCATCCTTAGAATACCTTGAGATCTCAGACTATCCACAGTGAAAAAAGCATGGAACATGGAATAAGTACTGGTCAAAAAAGCCATGCTTTACTAAGCCAGTCATGTAACGTGGATGTAGAAACATAATCCTGAAGACAAAATAGCTATCTTTTTTTTTTTTATATAAGTATGAGGCATCAAACTTTTGACTTGCTAAACTGGGGAAAAGGAGAAAGAAGAAATGTGAAGAGGATGGATGATTCAATATTTGTTGGGCCCAAAAGAGGGCATGATTTGGGAAAGAAAATGACAAGGGCATTAGAGTTCTGAGAGCTCCAGAACTGAAAATCCCATGAAAATCTGAAACTTTGAATGCCGAGCCAATCTTGAGCTGGCTAACCCTCAGTAAGAAATGCCTAAGCTTGAGGTCCTGTAGAAATTTAGAACTGGAGCACTTGATTTCAAGGAAAAAAGAAGAGAAAAGTAACAAGGAAAACACATATGTGTAAAGACTTCCTCCTCTCCCCACATTCCAATACGCCATATAGGACCAAAAAAGGGAAAAAAATGATACATTATTAATTTAAAAAATGTTTGTGTGTGTGTATTGGGCGGCACCTGGCAATGTGGGATCACTCCTAGCTTTGCACTCAGTAATTATTATGAGACCATAAGGGTAGGTTTTAGGGCTTTCATCCAGGTCATACACACTACTATTTAAAGGGGCTCCAGACCATCTAAGTTTAATTTATAAAACTTCAGTGCAATAGCCATCCAAGACACTAAGATCATAGAAACAGCAAAGCTACCTATTATCCTAATTCTTAGATTTCCCAAAGTGAAAACTCCTCTAGATATTGCCTAAGATAGCATTAGCATTTACTCTTCAGGTAAGGCTCCATGGGAATTTTTTTCTCTAAGCCTAAGTCTACTTTATTTTACCCTTCCATTCCCCCTCCTCACTCTGTGTGTGTTTGTGGGAAGTCCCACTTTTATCATTTTGTGTAAGATTGGGTAGCATTGTTCCATCTCTGTTGGGAAGAGTAAAACAGACCCTCTGGAGGCAGGAAGGGCAATCTTGGCTTATGACTGAGAGCAAAAGGTACCACCAGAGTGTATTAAGGAAGACTAGGTTGCTTCCTTTTGATCTTTTGATTAAGTGTGTATCCATAATCAGCTTAACTAAGCAGGTAAGGTATTCATTAGCTAGGCTGGGTTTTGAGAGACAGAGAGAGGGTGTGTGTGTG
>PVKC010028980.1:0-15266 GCA_004027635.1 Crocidura indochinensis
TTTCTTTTTTCTTACTTTCTCTTTTCTTTCATCTTTCATATTTTTCTTTCTTTCTTTCTCTTTTTTATTTCTCTTATAATTTTACTACTACTTGCCTGGAAACATGTATTTTGATCAACTATGTCAACTATGTGATACATAGTTTTAAATAAAATAATTTATATATATATTTAAAATGACAGTTTAGGCAGTGATTTAGAGGAAGAACATTTTAGAAAGGCAGAAGTAAAACAGGGATTACCTCTGGGTATTATTATCATATTGCCCTTTATTTTTCTTAAATTCCAGAGATGTGTAATACTATTCTGTGTCATCTCTTTCTCCCTCTGACTTCTTTTACTGAGCATAATTTCACTCAGTCTCCATGTCCATTCATGTATAGGCAAATTTCATGACTTCATTTTTTTCTAACAGCAGAGATGAGGGTCGGAAGAACCAGTCCATATATGAAGCTTACCACAAAGTGTCTTGAGCACAGCTAGAGAAATAAATATTCTAGCAACTACCATGACAGTGATAGTGAGAGCAAAAAATAGAATGCCTGCCTCCAAGACAACAGGGTTTGGGGGAGGAGGGAAATGGGAGATACTGATGGTGGGAAAGTTGCACCGATGAAGAGGAGGTATACATTTTATGACTGAAACCCAACTATAAACACGTTTGTAACCATGGCGCTTAAAATTAATTATATATATACAAAATTCTTCTAAGTGGAAAAAAAGAGAAGTCAAAAAGGAAGATCAGAATGACTTCAGAGTGAGGTGGATGAATATCAGTGCAAGAAAGTATGTGAAAGGGTCACTTTAGGGACTGTTATTTAACATATAGAGTTCTGAGAGAGGTATGACACGATTTGTCTCACCTGGCAAGAACTATTTTTTAAGAGTTGATTGTGCCTTAGATCAGGACAGAAGTACAAGGGAAAGAGATATAGAATTCTGGAATATTTAAAGGAATCATTAATAGGCTTCTTTCATGTATTAGAGACTGGGTGTGAGAGGATGATAATGATTATTTTATTAAACTAATATTTGAAAGTCTGTTTATAGCAACAGGGATAATAGACAAAATAGCATGCAAAACAATTTTAGGTATGAGTTCACAATGAATACAATGAGGCATTCAAATTGGTATGCTAACCAGATAATTGGATATACAAATTAGGAATTAAAAATACTGATGTTAAGAATTTTTAGAATCATTTACATGTAACAAATGTTTATTTTTGTTTACTATGGACATATGTATTAAAACAACTTTCTCAGCTTTGTTTAAAGCCTATTAATGGTAAACATTCAAAAACATATTTAGTATCCTATGAAGATATTAAAGCAGAAAAGTGCTTAACACTAACATATGTATTTGTAGAACAACAAAACAAAAATAAGTATGCTAATAACAATAGGGCTAACAAGGTGTGGCTGTTATGTTTTTTCATTTACTTTAAATTATATAGAACTTCAAGACCCTCTACTCTGATTCATAGGTGAGTCAGCCATCAATGAAAAGCTCTTCCTATTATCATCTCCAAGTTGGGCTTAAAGTATGAAGTAAAATGGCAGCAAATTGAGAAGATTAACAATTCATAACACATGGTTAAATATTGGACACTATATATCATATCTTGGCAATCCAAAGAAAGATGACCTTGACCCAGTTTATCTTTGGCAAATGTCCCTGTGTATATGTGTATCTTATAAAGTATGACAAGGGCAAAGAAATAATAACAGGCACAGCCAATCCATCTGAAAACTGCATGTTTAAAAAAGCAGAAAGGAAAACGGACACGACTTATACCTCTGATTTGAAATATCCATGCAATTAATGATTGCCATTACATGTTCCTTATTAGTCTGCCTTGCATAAGCGCAAGGAAAAGTTCAGGGTCTAAGAGCTAATCAGGAAAAATATCACTAAGATTTGGGGTCAGTTAATTAACAGGCAAGTCATATTTTTCACGGATTAAGTCAAGCTCTTCCTTTTGACCTCATTTAATTGCTGCTTTTAAAGACCACTGAAGTAGTGCTCTCATATGCAAAACTATTGAAATTCATCTGTTCTTCTGAGGTGTGATGAGAGGAGAACTTTAAAACACTAGCATGCAATTATAAAGTGCAATAATCTTGGAAGTCAAAAGATATTATGCTTTGTGAGGTAAAACACATTACTGTGCAATTTACCATATGTGATAATAAAGTAAGCAGTGAAAATATCAATTCTTTGACGATATTCGTTAGGCTCTGCTGACAGAAATGTGAATAAAGAGAATCATATGAAAACGTTTTTTATTGAAATGAACAATTAACAACATATGATTTTCTTTATTAAGTTAAATTTGAAATGTTTTAAATTAGTACATATGATTTCACATCAGAGTTATATAAAAGATGTATGCATGATTCTTACACATAGCAGGTTATCAGATAATGTTGTTTCTTTATAATGCCAATAAGAGTAAAACAACAAAACATGGTCTATAGTGAATAAGACAACTTTCTTCTGGGGCTTTCTTGTGCTAAATATATGGATATTTTGTGTAAAGTCATGGTTTATAAGAATCTATGGATGACATTGAATTTACCTAATTGACCTATTTTTCTTGACCTCTATGTTTGTTACAAGTATATAATTATTATTTTTTATTTTTAATTAAATAATTATTTTTAATCAGAAAATAAAGATCTCCACAGAAAATAAAGTCTTAAATCTTTTAACTTAGTTTTTTACTCCCTCAATTTTAGTGATTTAAAGAAATTTAAAAGTGGCTGTACCCTTATGAAAAACAATATCAAGATTTCTGAAAAAAAAAAAAAAAAAACCTGGAAATTGAGCTCCCATATGATCCAGCTACTTCGAGGGATACACCCTAGGAACATGAGAATGCAACACAAAAATCCCTTCCTCACACCTATAATCATTGCAGCACTATTTAAATAGCCAAAATCTAGAAACAACCAAGATGCCTTTTAACAGAAGAATGATCAAAGAAACTGGTACATATACACAATGGAATATTTTGTAGCTGTCAGGAGAGATAAAGTCATGAAAATTTCCTATACATGGATGCACATGGAAACTTATGATGCTTAAAATAAGTCAGAGGGAGAGAAGAGAGAGAATAGTCTCACTGATTTATGGGATATAAGAAAAATAAAAGAAAAACAATATTGTAAGAGTACCCTGAGACAATAGAGATGAGTACTGGAAAGACCGGCCCACAAGGTGAAGCTTACCACAAAGAGTGGTGAGTGAAGTTAGAGAAATAACTATACTGACATCTATCATGACAATGGTAGTGAGTGAGAGAAGTAGAATGCCTGTCTTGAATACAGGTAGGGGGCGGGGGAAGAGGAAGATAGGGGGCATTAGTGGTGGGAAGGTTGCACCGGTGAAGAGGGGTGTTAATTTTATGAAAATTGGGTTTTTATAAAATCAAACTACAATTATGTTTGTAATCACGGTGTTTAAATATATTATTAAAAGAAAGCTGTATCTATGGTTTCAGTGATTTCCATTAAATCTTTATACTGCAAAAAATAAATAAAAAGTGGCTGTAACTTGTTTCCTTACTAATCTCTTATTCATGAAGAAAAAATAAGCTTTGCTTTAATGAATATATTTGATTGCAATTCTAGTATTAACATGAGAATCTACTCCAAAGAGTAGTTTCAGATTGTGAATATTTTATTCTGAATTTTACTAAGAAATTAAATATTTTATTTCTAGTGCCCTTTCTTGATGCTAAATAAGCATCCTTAACTAATTAAATACATCTAATTTATGCATATAATATTTATGTATATACTACATAATGTATTTTAAATACCAATACATTCCAATTTCAATTCCCACATATAAGAATAATAAGGGTAATAATTTTCTGTAATAGAAAAATGAATCTTTTGGTGTCAATATTCAATTACTATGAATACTGCCACTCCTATGAATCATATGATAAATTTCTCAGTAACAATGACAAATAAAACTAAAATTCTGAAATATATGAAGGCAAAGGCAGGTTCAGCTGAATATTCCAATAACATCATAATTTTGACATACTCTTTCTGTTCATTAGGCTAAGATAAAATTATCAGAGCCCGTCATCAATTCTGCATAGAGGAAGATGCTTAAAACTACCTGTTGACAGGTGGAGTTCACTTGGTAAAAGTCTATCACATTGCTATTTCTCCATAATATATGTAAAGAAAAAAAATGTAGCTGTTTTTAGAAAGCAAATGGATAATTTTTCATTTCACACAATAGAATATTTCTTTGCTAATGTAAATTAAGTACTGCCTTGGAAAACATAAGCGTATTTTCTCTTAAAGGACTAATTTATATTTAGAAAAATATCTATATTTTTATACTTTATAATTAGAACTGAAAAGTAGACAAGAATTTTTATAGTAAGTGATGGTGATATTTTTATATAAACCATTTTAATTGCTCTTTCTCAAATGTGAATTGTTTATTGATTCCTAAGGTACTAAATGCCCGAGAAAGGCAGTATAATGTTTTAAAACTTAAAAGCACCAGTTAATCAAAACTTGCTAACACAAGAAACTGATATTTAAATTATTTGACCTTCAGCATTACTAGCAATAATTAATCCATATAAAATGCAACACTCATTATACCTGGATAGATTATTGACTAATAGCCATGCAAATGAGAACACGGCTTAATTTGCTCTTAAGATTACTGAGAAAGTTGAATGTTTTCATATTTCTTAGCACCACCTCACACCTAATAAATTAAAATATCTGCAAGTGAAGGTCTGAAAATCAATATTTATCATGCACCTTCGGTTAAATTTATATACACATACTTGAACAAAACAGCAATTAATAGTAATGTATAGTTTTTGTGAATGAAATATTTTTAAATAAAAGTGAATTCTTTTATATATATAAAGTATATATATAAAATATATGTATATACTTTAATTTCAACTATCCCTATATGTGTAAATTAAGATGTACTTTCTAATAATAAAAGACCTCTTTAAAAATAAATTCTTTAATTGAATCTTCATGAGATATATAGTTACAAAGTTATGATTGAGTTTCACTTATACAATGTCCAATATTCTTCATTATATGAGATACTCATATCTCACCATCAATATCCCCAAATTTTCCTCCTGCCTTCCCCCTTGTTCTCTCCACTGCCTGCCTCTGTGCCGGACATTTTTTTCTTCTCTCTGTCATCTATCTGTCTGTTTGTCTGTATCTCTCCTTCTCTCTCTCACTCCCCCGATTTTTTTTCTTTTAAACACTGTGAATTGCAATAGTGTTACTTAAGCAGTAACAATCATATCACCTTATCTCCTTTAGAGCTACCAGCTCTTGTCTAGAGTGATCATTTCCAACTATATTAGTCATAATGGCCCCTCCTTGTACTCTCTTGCTCTTTGTGGCAAGCTTCCTACCACAAAGAAGGTCCTCCTGGCCCTCATCTACCTGTCTTTAGATATCATTTCCATACTATTTGCTTTCTAATGATAAAAGTCATCAATTATATACTGTAATTTTTTAAATACTGTGATACAAGAAAAAAATATGCCCCTTCTCTTGGCAGATGCATCTTCAAGAGACATTGTGATGAAGGCGAAAACATCTTGTTGGTAGTTCTGAGGTCACCACCCAGGATCGCCAGATTCATAGACTTAACCTGGAAAAAGACATGACAGTAGCACTGAAGACTTTTATTTATGACACAGTAGCATTGCATCTATGCTACCACGCAATATTCATTAATATTGCCAGATTTAAAACAACAAAACAGCTAAAAATATTTAGGTTACATTTCTTTTGCATAGGTATGTAACAGTTTCTAGGCAACTAGTCTCCTGAATCGCCTTACTGCTTTCTCAAGATCATACCAAATTGAGTAAACAAAAGGAAAAAGGGAAAACGACTGCCCTTAACAGTGTAATGTTGAGAAGTAAGGTAATCTGCAGAGGGTAAGGAAATCATTCTTTCTAGAATCATAAATCTTTTTTATTTGCATGTAATCTATGTTAAAACAAGATTTTAACGTAGAAGTTCTAATATGGAAGGATCAATCTGTACTTAGGCTATTTAATCCTACCTACCTTATGGAAGTCATTTGTTTAGAAAACAAGTTCTGATAAAAATAGCAAGAACAGGGGTTGGAATAATTATATAGTGGGTTAAGCACTTGCCTTGCACACAACCAGCCTGGGTTCCCATTCCTGGCACTCCATGTGGTCCCCAGAGCCATTTTAGAAATTGTTCTTGAGTGTAGAGCCAGAGTAAGCCTGAGCCCCATAGATTATGTGAAAAATAAGTAATAAGTAAATAAAAGTTTATGAAAGAATACCAAGAACTAACACTATATTTAGAAAAGTCATTTTCACTTCCATGTTCATTACAGCACCTTTCATAATAGCCCCTATCTAGAAACAACCCAGTGTCCGAGAACAGATGACTAGATGAAGAAACAGTCATACACATGTACCTCTGACTACCCCTCAGCTTTCAGAAACGGTGCAATTTACTGCTCCATAGATGGATACAGAGAGCATCTCGCTGAGTGCATTGAAGAGGACAGACATAGAATGATCTTTCTCATATGCAGGACTTAAAGAAATCTGGTTGAGAAATAAAAATACTCAAATCGACTAAGAACCCTTTTTCAGTAGGAATCTTATGGGGAAGAAGGAAAATGTCAGGAACTTGGGGACAACAATGAAGGTAAGCAGACACCCTGAGAGACTGTGAGATGTGGGAATGCTTTATGTTTAAAATTTTACCAGTAACAGCCTTGTAAGCCATGGTTCCTAGAGCAAAATTTAAAAGAATAAAAATAATGTATAGGAATGAAACATAAGTATCACAGCAATGTCACTAAACACATTTGTAAGTGAATTTGAACCAGCAAATAAAACCAAATTTCCTATTTTGTGCTATAACTTAACATTTCCCGCATTTAAAATCTCTATTTTCCTGTAGGAATTTGGGAAGTAGTACATTTCTGCATTCATCATGTAAATAATTGGTTTCTTCTCATTCTCCATTCTTCAATTTTCCCCTGGAAAATCTGATGCCCTTATTACTATGCAAGCATTATTTATTTTTGATTGGAAACACAAAGTCATTTCTATTTATGAATACTTTCTTATAATAAAACCTGGCGTTTCTCATCATTACCATTTGCAGTCTACTTTTATAAAATTTAATGCATGTCAAAAAGTGAGCATGGCCTGGAAAATAAAAGCACAAAAAAGAAACCTTCTGTGTATTAGTAAATGTCCTAAAACAAATAGGTTCATCAAAGAAAGAATTCTCATGATCTAGACTAGGGCTATCACATGTAATTGCTAAGCACAATTTCAAGGTTCAAATTATGATATAAACACACATTGGATTTTGAAGATGTACAAAAAAACTATAGAAGATCACACTAGCAATGCTTTCTTATATATTTAAATTAAAATATTTCAGAGAGTGAGTTATAATGTCCATTTTATTTTTAGACATACTTGCTGAGTTAGAGAAGTAGGATGCCTGTCTCAAATACAGGCAGGGGGTGTGGGTGGAAAGAGATGGTGGTGGGAATGCTGCACTGATGAAGGGAAGTGTTCTCTTTGTGACTGAAACCCAACTACAGTCCTGTTTGTAATCACAGTGTTTAAATAAAGATATTTAAAAAACAATAAAAAACATACTTGCTTACAAGGCTACTAGAAACATTTAAATTATATATGCAACTAATATATTTTTATTGGGCAATTTGATTGAGATTAAGAAGCATGATGCTATTATTCCATTTGGCAATACTAGAACTCAATTTCATATTGTTACAACTAGTGGGAGGGTTTTGATAGAAACCCTGATAGAAACTTCTATTCACTGATTTTTACATGGATTAACTGGCCTAATTAGATCTAAACTGTTAAAAGAGCCCCAGAGGAAGGGTGGGGGGAGAAATATGGACTCAAACAAGCTTTCCACGGCCTCAAGTCACACACCCGTGGTTGACTGGCCTGCTTAGTGAAGCTGAAACCAGTATTATTGTCATGTTAGGCACATTAATTGGAGAGCAGACTAATTTGCAAGAATGTGTTAGTGCCCTTTAAAAGGTGATTTAAAATTCAAAATGCTGGAAATGGCAGAAAAGCATGCTTGTCTGATCGCTCTTCAAAATCTATCTTGAAATTCTTAGTATTTTTCTATTTTCATTGTTAGAAGTCTAGTGTACAGCAAAACATTCACGATTCCAGAATACCACATTCTACACCCTAGCATAAATAATTATCCTTCTGTTTAGGACAGCCGGGGGATTCCATCAGCTGACATGTGGATATTATACATAAAAATACAATATGTATGTTTAAAAAACTCCATGTATAGGAATGAAACATAAATATCACAGCAATGTCACTAAACATATTTGTAAGTGAATGGAGGAAAAGCTGCCTATAATCTTTTAGAAGCTTACTAGGAATTTGAGAAAGCACCTCCACCTCTAAAATAGCAGCAATAAACCTAACAAAAATGTACATTTACACCCACTTTATAGTTATGAATAATTTTACATCTATTATCACATTTAATCCTCACAAACAAGAGTGACATTATCATCTCCATTTTGAAGACAAGGAAACAAATGCTCAGTAAAGTGTGGGGAGTTTTCTAGACCCTTAAAGTTGAATCCTTTGATTATGCATGTACAACATATTGCAAGAAGGATATAAATACTATATTTCCAGTTAGAAGGATAAATATGGCAATTTTTAGATAAACATTACAGAAATTAATATAAAGGAGAAAAGTAAGCATTAACAGACCTACCGGTTACAAAGGATTTCAAGAACATAAGCCTACTTTAGAATTTAAAGAATGTAAACCTGAAATAGTTTGTTATTCATATGTTTCTTGTCATGCAGTGTTACAAATCATACCATGAGATCAATAGCTACAAACGGTCACTTTCTGGAAAGCTGTTATTTTTCTCAATACAGTTTTAAAACAGCACAGTTTTAAATGGGACTCCATCACAATAAAATAAGGTAATCTTCAGATATAAAATAAATAATTATGTAGTAAGCTTTGTGGGAAATTTAGGTTTTTCACGGACAGGTTGAGCTCCATAAAGACATAAGAAAGAAATTTAAGTAGTAAGTACAAGTTGTGAAAAAGTGGAAAGCTGGGCACAAGTATCAATCAATCAAAGCTGATTAATCCTCTAAGAAATGTTTTATTTTTTAGTTATATAATTTTATTTATTTTTCCAATTTTTTTCAAATAGAATTTTTTATTTAAACACCTTAGTTACAACCATGTTTTATTATTATAATTTTAAGAGATCAAATTTATGATGAGTACTAAATGTTAGAATAAGGAGAAGGTATGTTTACTTCATTCACCAATCGCAGCAAGTCAATATTAAATTTTATTATTATTGTTTATATTATTATTATTGTTTAATATTAAATATTAAACCCAGAGTTGGCTTGAAATTTAGATGAAGGATTTACTCAAGTAAAAAAGAGAGCAGTGAAGCAGAGAGGAGACAGAAAGACTCCTTGACTGACAACCAGAGGAAACTGAATTGAGGAAAATCTAGGGGTATGTAAAGACTGAGATATAGCTCTCGACAAGCCCCCAACCAGAATAACTTCCTGTGGGTCCAAAACAGTAACAAAGTCTATACTTGGTCTACAGAACTGAACTTATCTGGGGCGGCAGTTGAGAGGGATTTGTGGGACACTGGTGGAGAGATGTGGGCACTTCGATGAGGACGTGTTATTAGAGTGTCACATGCGTTAAACTATCATCTGTCATGAATAGCTTTGCAAGTTATGTTACCTCAATAAAAATTGAAAGAAAAATATCCCAGTTTGATAATGACAGCACTGCACAAAATGAAAGAAACTTTAGAGAATAAACTGGAGTTGCTGGCAAGTGCCTTCTCAGTCACTTCTCACAACCTTCCTGCTCGTAGTATTGAAGGACACTATGGAATTTGCCATAATAATAGACTCCGAGGGCACTCCCTGGTAAGAGCTCCAGCACCCCCATCCTCGCAGGCGTAGATATGCTACCAAAGGGTTTAGCAGACAACCCTCGATTACTGGATATTGTCAACAAACAAGCCTGGTCCCTGCCAGTTTCCCAATATGTGTGTCTGCCATGAAGAACATTCTTCCAACCAACTTAGCACACCTTTTCCTTCCCAAATACAATCTTTTAGGAAGGAGACGCTGCTGTCCGCTATGCTCCTTGCAGATACACTATTAGGACCCCCCCGACAGGTCTTGAGGCATCAACTAGTTTTGCGTTCCCAGCTTCTTGTAGGGCCGCCTGGCCTTCTTCCACCAGATTCATTCTAGTGGAGGACCAGGACATCTCAGTGGCACCGTTGTAGGCCTTGAAACCATTGTCTCACAGCCACAGCTCGTGTCTGGTTGACTTCAGTTTTGTGGAAGCCACGTAGGTCTGTGATACTTGAACCCCTAGCCCAACTGCATACACTAACCTAGCAACATTAGCAGAGTAACCATTTGCTACAATGACCCTGTACCTACTCTCAGACACATGCCATTGTAGTTCCCAAACTACCACCCAGACTTGGTAGAATTTGGCACCACAGATACTGCCAGTATTTGCAATCGGGGTTCGTGGCAGCTCTCAGGCCCACATCCCTATGAATCCTATGCTGCCTTGTTTGTACAACCGCAGAATCAATTTCTTTGTCAGATCTTCATGTATCATCTGTCTAGCTGACTCTACCCAAGCTTGCATGAGTGTAGATCACTAGCTGCTGCCCAGTTTCATGATAGGGAACCTGTCAAGTTATCAATGACACTAGATCCCTTCCACCTTAGCAGTGAAACTACAGGCAGGAACTCACCTCTTGTCTAGATCCACATGGGCAAGGTCCCTGTTTTCTATATAGGTCTCTACCACCGTGGATACTGCTATTCTGCTTTCTTCCCTCCTTTTCCCAATCATGTCTCTAGGTCCTGTGGAAATAGAAGAAATTATCCTCACTAATGAGTCAAGTTAAAAACTTGAGGGGAAATCTTGATATTACAGAGTTAAGAAAACAACTTAAAGAATGAACAGCTCAAGTTATCATCTGTAACTATTATTCACTGAAATAAGAAAATCAATGGAAACATTTCAACAAGGACAGAAAAGTATGAGGAAAATCCAAAAAAAAAAAAAAATCAGAGAACTAAGCATAGCATGCTGAACCAGGAAAATAGAATCAAAAGACTCAATAGAAGAAAGGAAGAAATTTATCAAATTAGTGAGTTTAAGAGATAAGTAGAAATTTAATAAACCAGAAATAAGAGACTTTATTTTAAAAGACAAATATAACATTAGAGATTTATGGGCCAAATGATTTTGACCATCTAATGTCATATTCATATTCATACCAGAGTTTATTTAAAATTATTACCTGACAATCCTTCCTTAACACTCTGGCAAACATGGTCATTCTCACTGAAATCTGTATTTTCTACCCTTATTCCTGATGTAACTTTACTCAGTGGGTTGGTTCTTCTTTTATTACTCACTCTTAGGTCATCAAGTAGTCACTTATCTATCACCAAGTTGTTCCATAGAGCAACTTTCTGAATATCCTGCATACTGTAGTCAAGATATGCCTCTAGAATCTTGAAGTGAAACTGTACAATTTTAGATAGACTTTCCTAAATTGAATTGTGTTTATAATTTATAGCTTTGTCCCCCATGTACCATTAGGAAACCATTATAGACAATAGCTAGGTCAGCTTGGTAATTTAGGTAAATGACATCTAGACTATCTGGATGCAACTATTGACTCAAAAAGTTTCAGTTAAGATAAGTTATCATTATCAGTGTAAATTTCCTTCCTCATAAATTGATATCAAAGGAAATAACTTTATTCCTAGGATTATGTATTAGACACATTAAGCTGTGAGGATAAGTTGAAATATATTTTAATAAAGATTAGGATATAAACATTTGCCAAATTTAAATCCACTTCTTTTTGCATCTAAAGTGACTTCCAAAAAGTCTGATGCCAACCAAAATATTATTCCAATAGTAATAGTATGTTTTTATGTCTATAAATATTTTTTGCTTTGTATCTTTAATATTCAAAGTATAACAAATGTTACACAGACAATGATTTGGTTTTCTTTTAATATTATTGGCCTTATGAACAATTTAAGATACAGAAGTACAAATTTTGGGGGAGGATCTCATCAGAATAGTTATTTAAATATCATGCTGCCTCCTCTGTTTTTCCTTTTCTCTTTTTCCTAAAAACAGTAAGAGTATTCGTTGAACATATAGTTAGATCCCTTTGGAACTCTTAGCAGTGTTCGGCAACCTTTTTTTTCAACTGAGCCAAATCTCGCCAAAACCATGATTTAAATTTATTTTGAGAACTACACAGGGCATGCACTGACAGACGCTAGGAGCAGAATCCTGACTCCTGCAGCGACCGCCCAGCACACAGAAGAGCCAAATTAAAAGTGTAAAGATCCAGTTTCCTCTCCTGTCTCCTAAACCTCTTGGGAGTGGGATGAAAAGGGCCCAGAAAATCCGCTCTCCAGAGGATCGTTCAAGTGGCCAGAGCGCCAAGGAACTGCTTCCTAAAATGAAAACCAGCTATAAGTAGTACTTTACAGAAGGCAGATCCCCTGTTTGTGACATCAGTGGGACCCGACTATGAGAAACTGTGAGTGCTACCTGTGTGTGTTTGTCTCCTGTTCTGTCTCCTAAACCTCTTGGGAGTGGGACAAAAAGGGCCCAGAAAATTCGCTTTCCCAGAGGCTCAGAAGAGCACAGCCAGCCGCTTTGCTACGTGGTCGTGCGCTCTTTCTAAGGAAAGAACGCCACTGCAAAAAGAAGAAAAAGTCACACAAAGAACTGAACTGGATCACTGAAGCCCAACATTTCTCCCTGGACTGTCTTCTCTGCTGCGTGCTCAGGCCTAAGATTTGATCCTTCATCCACAGAGGGCTCTCCTTCCTTGGAGGCAAGTCTACCCACCCAGAAAGGGTGGGGCCAGAGGAGCGTGGCCATGCACATCATTTAGCCAATGAGTACCACCACAACACGTAGAAAAACCCACAATACAAGTGTGACAATGGGTAAAATATGCAGGCCAGCATCAGACATAAAAAATGAAGATGACAACTCTGATGACTAGAAAACAGCCAACAACTTATCAATCTCTCACAAAAGTTTAGACAAGAAATATAGAAGATGATCAAATAACTCAAAGAAACCATGGAACGAGTTGAACAGAACACTAATAAGAACCAAGAAAATATGAAGACAGAAATGACAAAACTCCAAACGTAAATAACAGTCAAATAACAGGCCTGAAAAACTCAGTAAACAAATTGAAGGACAAAATGGATGAGCTCTTCAACAGGGTAACAGAAACTGAGAATAGAATTGGTGTTGTGGAAGATGAGATAAATAACAACTCTATACAGTGAGAGAGATTGGAAAAAAATTAAAGCAAATGAAGAGACAATGCAAAAATTAGTCAAAGAATGTGAACAGATGAAAATAGAAGTCTATGATAAGCTCAAAAGAAGCAACTTAAGAATCATTGGAGTCCCAGAGACCCAAGAAGAAAATTTCAGCAAGAATCAATGGTCAAGTACATCATTAAATAGAAATTTCTAGAGCTAAAGAATATATGCGATCAAATCCTGCATGCTCGAAGAGTACCAACCAAAAGAGACCCCAGAAAAAATACCCAAGACACATCCTAGTCACAGTGATGAATGCCACAGATAGAGACAGAATTCTGAAAGCAGCAAGATCAAAAAGGGAAATTACATTCAAGGGAATATCCTTGAGATTTACAGCAGACCTGTCACCAGAAACACTCAAGGCCAGAAAGTAGTGGTGGGACATAGTGACAAAACTCCATAAAATAAATACTTCACCTAGAATACTGTGCCCAGCAAAACTCACTTTTAGGTTTGACGGAAAGAATACATGGTTTCACAGAAAACAGCAGCTCAGAAATTTTACAGTCTCAAAACCAGTCTTAAGAGAAAAACTGAAAGACCTAATTTAAGAAAAGACTGACCAAAAGACATTTCAAATTTCCATATAAAGATGGCATTAAATCCCAGGACAATTCTTTCGCTCAATGTCAATGGACTAAATGCACCAGTTAAGAGACACAGAGTGGTTAAATGGATCAAAACACTCAATCCAAACTTCTGCTGCCTACAAGAAATGCACTTGAATAGTCAGAACAAACATAGATTCAAATTAAAAGGCTGGAGAAAATTATTCAAGCAAGCAACACCCATAAAAAGGCTGGAGTGGCCATAATAATAGCAGATAATGCAAACTTTATGCTCAGGAAAGTTAAATGGAGAAGAACGAACATTTTGTATTAATCAAGGGATATGTACAGCAGGTATAAGTACACTCTCCTAAACATATATTCCCTGAATGAGGGGCCAGCAAAATATTTAATAAAATTTTTAACAAATCTGAAAATAATATCAATAACAACACAATAATTGTGGAGGACCTCAACATGGCTTTGTCAACACTGGATAGATAAACCAGACTTAAACCCAACAAGAATATACTAGCCCTAAGAAGAGAAATGGAAGAAAGAGGCCTAGTATATATATATATATATATATATATATATATATATATATATATATATATATATATATGACACTCCATCCCCAGAAACCAGGATACACATTTTTCTCCAATGTACATGGGACATGGGACATTCTACAAGATAGAATACATGCTGGCACATAAAACATATCTCCATAATATCAAGAGGATAGAAATTTTGCAGGCTACCTTCGCTGACCAAAAGGCTCTAAAATTATATATGAATTCTAAAGAGAACTAAAGAAAAACTTTAACACCTGGAAGTTAAACAGCCTCATACTGAATAACCAGTGGGTCCAAAATGAAATCAAAGAGGAAATTAAAGCTTTCCTGGAAACAAATGATAAAAAAGACACAAACTATCAAAACTTATGGGGCACAGCAAAAGGAGTACTGAGAGGAAAATTTATAGCTGTGCAAGCAATTCATCAGGAAGGAAGAAGGGGCCTACCTCAATAGCTTAATGGTGCAGCTCATAGACTTAGAAAGTGCTCAACAAAAAAACAACAGGGAGATAAAAGAAAATAACAAACCTGACAGCAGAAATCAACAAAGTGAAAACCCAGAAAACAATCCAAAAGATCAATGAAAGCAGAAGTTGGTGCTTTGAAAAATAAGAATGATAGA
>PVKC010028981.1:0-15271 GCA_004027635.1 Crocidura indochinensis
CTTTTTTAAGTCTAAAGTTTGTGTTATCTGACATTAATATGATCACTACAGCTTTATAAGGTAGTTGTTTTCTTGGATGATTGTCCTCCAATCTTTGATTTTGTGTTAATGTTTCTTCTGACTATTCAGATGTGTTTCTTGTAGGCAGCAAAATGCTGGAGTCAGCTTTTTTATTCATTTTGCCACTATGTGTCTCTTAACTGGTGCCTTTAGTCCATTAATATTGAGAGAGATAATTGTCATGTGATTTAGTGTCATCTTTGTGTAAGAGTTTGGTGTGTCTATTGATCTGTCTTGTCTTAAATTTGCCCTTTCAGTTTGTCTTTTAAGGTTGGTTTTGAGTCTCTAAAGTTTTGAGTTGCTGTTTATCCATGAAGCTGTGTATACTTCCTTCAAACCTGAATGTGAGCCTGGGTGGGTGAAATATTCTAGGCTAAACATTCATTTCATTGAGTCTTGCCACTATATCTCATCATTGCCTTCTGGTCTTGAGGGTCTCTTGTGAAGGATCTGATGTAAATATTAAGAATGCTCCCTTGAATGCAATTTTCCTTTTTGATCTTTTTTGCTATCAGTATTCTATCCCTATCTGTGGGATTTGTCATTGTGACTAAGATTTGTCTTGGGGTGCTTTTCTATGGATCTCCTTTAGATGGTTCTCTTCAGGCATGCGGGATTTAGTTGCATACACTCTTTAGCTCTGGGAGTTTCTCTGCAATGATGTCTTTGACTATTGATATTTCATTGGAATTTTTTTCCTAGGTTATGGGACTCCAATAATTTTTACATTGTTTCTGTTGAGTTTATTGAAGATTTCTATTTTTTACCTGGTCACATTCTTTGAGGAATTTTTCCATTGCCTGATCATCTTTAAGACTCTTTTGCAATCTCTTCTGTTGCATGGAGATGTTATGTATCTCATCTTCCTCCTCACTGATTCAGTCCCCAGCTGCTGTTATTCTGTTGGAAACGCTTTCCAGTGAGGTTTCATTTTGCCTAAGTTTTTCAGTCCTTTTAATTCAGTTTGGAGTTTTCACATTTCTATTTTCATATCCTCTTGATTCTTATTTGTAGTTGGTTCAGCTCAATACATGCTTTCTTTGGGTTCTAGGCAGATCCTTCATATTCTTTTCTAAACTCCTTATCTTAGATTCTAAATAGGTGGTTGTCACTTTAGTGTCATCAGAGCTGCTGTCTTATTCTCCATGCATGGTGTTGGGCTGCTTTGTTCCCCCATTGTCCTGCGTGTAATGTTATGTTTTCTACTTGTTGTGCTGGAGTTCATTAACTAGGAGATATGTGAGATCATGAAACAGAGTGGAGCTTTTCTGGCTCCACCTTTGTGGTCATAGCCAGTTCACCTATGTTGACATGTCTTCTCAGGCTCTTCTGGGTGGGGTTGGTTCCAGCAAAGTTAGCTGAAGATTTTGGAAGGCAGCTGCATTGAAAATCATGCAGCAGAGATCAGGTTCTGCCCTTCCTTTTTTCTCAACTTTAAATTAAATTTTTAAATAATTTTTGTGCTCCTATATTCCTTGAAGGAATGTTCACAATAAGCCAAACCTTGAAACAACACAAGTTAAAACAACCCCAAAACTTGTGACTGAATAAGAAAATTATGAAAATATATAAAATAAAATATTATTCTGCTATGAGAAAAGGGTAAATCATGTAATTTGTGCTATATGTTAGAGCTACAGGGTATTAAACTGAGTGAAGTCAGCCAGAAGCAGGGGGATGGATATAAGAATATCTCTTTCATATGTGGAATGTAAAGAATCATAGTAAGGGAAAAACAAAAGGTCAAAGGCAACATAATATGAAAACTGTTCTTTTACAGCTAAACTTACCCTGGTGGAGAAAGAGTAGAAATGAGGATTATATAAGGTGTATAATTCAGCTGGGAGATGATGATTAAAGGCAGTAGATACTCTCATTGAGGATGTGAAGTTGGAAGATTATATATATAAAAAAATTAACAATATTGTAAATTACAGTGACTAATTATTTTAAATAAAATTTAAAAAAAAATATAAACTTCTCAAGTGGTCCACAAAATAAATTTGCAGCAAAACTTTATATATTTTTAATAATTTAAAGACTGTGTTATATATTTGCTCATAATATATTTGTTTTAGAACCAATCTTCCCATAGATGTAAAATTCCCTCCACAATTGTATCAAATTTCTAATTTCCGAACCTACTCCCCCAGCAGGCATGACATAATTTATTTATATTTTTATAGGTAAATGGAAAGACATTTTTTTGGTTTTTGGATCACACTGGGCAGTGCTCAGGGATTATTCCTGGCTCCACTCTCAGAAATCACTCCTGGAAGGCAAGGGGGACCATATGGGATGCCGGGATTTAAACTAATGACCTTCTGAATGAAAAGCAAGCACCTTACCTCCATGCTATCTCTCCAGCCCCAAGACATTTTTTAAAAAAATTAGATTAATAAGAAAAATTGTGAAAATTAATGTATCTCAAAGTGAAGTTATTAAATCATTGTCAAAGTGTTTCCTAAAAAATTGTTGCCAGCTGATTTTTTGTTTTGTTTCTGAATCTTAAGTTTTTTTTAATTTACGTTTATGTCTAGATTGGTATGCTTCTGCTGAGATTATAATACTGAAAGTTTTTAGGGATATTGTTGGTCCAGGAATTCCAATTTCTGTGACTAATAATGCAACTGTTTGGACTATGATTTTGGCTGCCAGGACTCCCACAAGAATGAGAAACTGAGAGGAGGGTGCCCATACTCACTCCAAAAAAAAAATTGCTGTAGATGTCAGCCCAAATACCAGCATACCTAGCGTTTTAGTTGGTTTAGCATGTCTGTAGAGCTTTATTATAAGTTGGTGAAGCAGGGCCATTTTTGAAGCTGTGGTTGTGGTTGCTGAGTGCAGTTGGTGTGGCTTCAGTTGGGCAAAGACTTGGCTCGCCCTCTCCTCTCAAGATTGATGTTGCAGCCAGAGTACCCATGAAATTTTTTAAAGAAATATAAACTTGGACAAAATATACTCAGAACAATTCATGATCAAGGATACACTCAGAAATCTAAAGAGTCAAGACTTGAATTCCAATCTAAGACTTACTGAAAGAAAGGAACTGTCAAGTTATTTGTATGATTTTGATGGAAATATTTTGAGTCACTGTCTTGAGACACCAAGATATTCATGAGATCTAGAGCATTATTTAAATTAAAGGACATTTTCTTTCTCTGCCTGATAAGAATAAAAGGAATAATACTTGTTTATGTAATTTTTTAATAATTTCCTGCCATTCTAATTAAAATTCACATAAGTCCAACACTTTATTCTATGGAAGTAAGTCAACCTAAAAAAACAAGACCATTTTAGAAGCTACATTAGTAGTGTGTGATGCTCAACCTTTATGAAATAGAGATATCTTTTCACTCAGTCGGAAAGTTATTAGACACCAGTGTTGTGCCCAGAATATATTATACATAAATATTACTCAGAAGAAAATAGATACTTGTTGAAAAACTCCAAAACTGAAAAAGCAAAATCTCATGTTAAATTGCTTGTTGTGTCGTAAAATTCCCAGAAATGTGATTTGGTTCATTATATAGTACAAGACATTTTTTAGCTGAGTTCTAGTAGCCACTACCTATAGATTAAACTTGACCCACTCCTCAAAAATTAACCCCTTAAAGGATAGAATTTTTATCTCTAAAAATTCTGATATCAAATGTTGGGAATAAATGCATAATCTCCACAGTAGTCAAAAATGAAAACTACCCTTTTCTTCATTGTGTATATGAACTTTCATAGAAGATTCTTTGTGGCTTCTCAGGTCATCTAAGAATGAATAACACAATACGTGTGTTTTGTTTTCTCTAAAGTACATGATCTTCTATATCCTTTTGGCTTTCCTATAGAAAACAAGAGAAAGAAAACAGATAGAGAAATGTTTCTGAACCTTGCCCCAGACCATATAGGAATAATAAGAGGAATAATATTCTGAGGTCTATTCAAGTTTATGCTTCTCCACAGATCATTACAACCAAGATGCCAATTAACACTAAATGTGACAGTGGCTTTGTGATGTGGACAGCTGGCCACTCAAAGATACACAAGGACCACCTGCTCATATAACATAGGCCACCAAACAGGCACCAGATGGTGACAACATTTGATTGTTATTTCTACAGTCACTTTTACCTCAGCTCTATTTAAACTGGACATTAGCAGAACAAGCTATAAAATTTGCATTCGATGTTTAAAACAATATGGTTTTCTATAAATTTGACATGTATGACTTAGGATCCAAAAAAAAAAATTCCTGGGCATTGGTGAGTCAGCAGAAGTTCGATGTCAAGTGACAATTAGTAGAAATTAGCTTGACCAAAAAGAATTGTACCTGCTAATAACTCCTTATAGAAAGTTTGGAGAAGAAACATGCAGAAAAAATAGCTACAAGAGTTTCTGAGATTGATGTTATATTTGGTAGTGATCAAAAAAGAGAAAAATAATCATCAAAAGAGGCAAGTGCTAAAATAGTAAGAAAAACCAAGGCATGTAAACTTTGGGTTCTGTACCTGAAATCCTTAAAATTTGTTCATAGCTCTAGAGGCTTTATTTAAGACTCTAACATTTTTACACATGCTAATTTCCCATCAAAATAAAAAGATAGCAAGTAAAATTTGCTCAGTAAATATGTACCAAAGGTTGAGAGATCACTAAAGATTTGATATAATTTCCCAAACTAAAGAAAGTGTTTTGTCTAATTGGCTAATGTGCCAAGCATTATAAATAGAATATTTATAATATAAAACCTAAGTCATAATTCTAAGCACATAATTTGCAACCTGTATCTGAGATATCACTCAAATCCTTAGTAAACTAGAAAAATAATTGTCTATGTATCTAGGAATCACAAACAAAATTGCCTAGCAAATTTCACAAAGATCTAAAGATCATAGAGATTTCACTTTATTGCAGAGTGATTTTTATTAATTTACATAAAATCAGATCCTCATAAATCTTGTTGGAACAGTAGCCTAATGGAATAGTACAATTAATAGGTCACTTGCCTTGCACACAACAGTCCCATGTTTGATCCCTTTCACACCTTAAGTTCCCCCCAAGTCCACTAGAAGTAAATTCTGAGCACAGTCAGGATCTACCTCCACCCGCATCCAGATGTCCAATATGTTTTTCTAAATGTTATAATGTAAGAATCTGAAAATATGGTCCTAAATCTTTAACTATTAGGATTTGGGGGAGGTCCTAGTTTAGGAAAATAGTCTCAGTAAAATGATTTGAAAATGTCTAGAGAAAATAAAAAAGAGAAAATATAAAAGAGAATTGACAGAATTTAACAAATGCATTTCTCAGTATTATGTCAAACATGTTTACTGAGCTGCACAATTAATAAAAAATATTCTGCACTAGAGTCCCTAATTATTATTCTGCACAAGCTAGAACACCTCTTCATTATCCCTTTTTGAATTGATTGTGTACATCAAACAGTTGAGATATAAATAAAATATGCCTGCATGCATAATACCCTCACATTAAAGCAGGAGGCAATTAACCTATGATTTCTCATTAATTAAATTAAAATAACCTTCTAAAAAATGTCTAAAATCAAAATAGATTTCTTTTAGTGTAGATTTTCCTCACAATGAGTCAGAGAAGCTATTTACCAAATTTATCACACCAATAAAAAAAATGCTGTTTCTGAATTTATCCTAGGCTCATCTCTAATTTTCTCCTAAATTCCATCTCATTTACCTAAAATTGATTACAATATCAGGGTTTGAGGGTTTTATCTCAATCTTTGAGAATACTATTTTTGTTACATATTTTTATTCAGCTATTCAAGCACCTTTTCCCTAAATAAAATTCTTATCATGTAATGGAACACTGTGAATTATTTGGGTAATTTGATGAATGTGGCTGATGAAGACACATAATAATGAGATACCAGAAGACCCAAACTGGGCCTGAATACAAGGCTGCTATACTCCACACTGAGAAGTTTTTATCATCCCCTTTTTAGCCTTCTATTTAATTTTTCCTCTCATTCCTAATCCCTAGTTACATGGTTGGTTATTTTAGAATACTCTCTATAGAGTATTCTTATTTTAATAAGCATCAAGAGCTAAAATATATCATCAAGGGCTACACTGTGCTAATAGAAATTTTCTGACTTGCTATTCTCTGATTTTTCTGATTGTCCCCTAAAATTTTACTATATTAATAACCAACTAATAATAGATTAGTGCCAATTTGAACAGACTTTATTCAAATGTAATCTGAAGCTAATAATGGTATTAACAAATACATCATGTGCTGATTAATGTAGTATCCAATAGTAAAACACATGTGTTTGCTCTTTTGTTCATATTGTAAAACAATGTCTTATATATTTATTTTTTTTTATTTGACTGAAAACATTCTGACTTACAAAATCCTACACGATTGGGTTTCAGAAAATCAATGAATCAAGGCCAATCTCATTACCAGTGTCTACTTCCCTCCCAACAACATTGGAACCAATGTTCCCAAATTGCATACCATACCAGCCTTTTTTCCCACCAGCATGCCAGTATAACAGGCCAAATTTAACTTTAAATTTCTAGAGTTAAGTATCTCTTGATTCCATTGTTGTTGACTTTGGAGTGACTATTTAGTTCTGTCTTTTTTTTTTACACTACTAATGCAACTGAGACCTCTTGGCCACAGACCCTCATCCTTTCATATTTGTGCTTCTCCTCTTTCACTCAGTTTCTTTCCTTCTCCTGACCATACTGCAGGGCCAAGAGTGTTCAAAACAAATCTTTTAGACCATTGCATTTTTTCATAAAGTTATTCTAAATACCAAATACACGTTAAATCATTCTGTATTTATCCTTCTTCTTGTAGCTTACTTCCCATGAAACTAGTCTAGTTTCATGCATGTTGCTGCAAATTGAATGATTTCTTAAACTACATACTATTCCATTGTATATCTGTACCACATCTTCATGATTCACTCTTCTTTTCTTTTTTGTTTTTGTTTTTGTTTTTGTTTTTGTTTTTTTTTTGGCTTTTGGCCACACCCGGTGATGCTCAGGGGTTACTCCTGGCTATTCTCTCAGAAGTCGCTCCTGGCAAGCACGGGGGACCATATGGGGAACCGGGGGATCGAACCGCGGTCCGTCCTAGGTTAGCACAGGCACCTTACCTCCAGGGCCACCACCTGGCCTCCAATGATTCACTCTTCTGTTGGTAGACATTTAGGTTGCTTTCAGATCATAGCTATTATCTGTTATACTTTGTTGTTGTTGTTGCTGTTGTTGGGTTTTAGGGGGGTTGTTTTTTTTTGGGGGGTGGTACACACCCAGTGATGCTCAGGGGTTACTCCTGGCTATGAGCTCAGAAATTGCTCCTGGTTCGGGGGACCATATTCCCTTATGGTGTGGATGTGTGGATTGAACCAAGCTCTATCCTGGATCTATGTGTGCAAGGTAAACACCCTACCACTATGCTATCATTTTGGTCCCTTGTCTGATAAACTGTTATACAGTGCTTTCTGAGTACATGATGTTTTGCTTATTTACATTTTATCTCTAAATTCATTTCTTTCTTTGAAGGCTATGTATGGATGAAAGTATTTGTCCTCTAGAGTTCTGGAGAAGAACTTTGAAAACTAGCACATGGTGATTAGTGTGGTGTTGAAATTATGTGCATGACAAAACCATTATTAACAGTATTATTTACCACAAAATCTCAATGAAAAAAATGTTTTTAAAAAAGTACTTTGGAAACACCTTTTATTATTTACTGTTGTTTTTTATAAGAATTTTTGTTATTGTTTATTTTGAGGGTCAAATCAGGTAGTACTCAGAGTTTATTCATGACTTTGCACTCAAAAATCATTCTTTGAGTGATTTGCAAAGTTTAGGGGAGCATATGTGATGGTGGGGATCAATTCTGTGTCAGCCACATGCAAAGCAAGTGCTCTACCTGCTGTAGTCTGACTCTGGCCCCAAGATAAACCTTTTATCATTTGTGACCTTTCATTAATACCTAATGATTTCCTTGGGAGGCTCTATAATTTCTTTATAATGTTGAATTATTTGTAATGATTCTAACTATAAAAAGCTAATATATATTATTTTACTTTCCATTATAAATCAAAGAGCCCTCTAAACCAACTACTACTGCAAATTTATTCATCTACAATGTATATTACCTTTATACATTTAATAACTTTGCCCTCAATTTGATCTTGACCTTCACATTTACCTACCTACAAGAGCTCGTTCTTACACATTCTAAAGTGTCTATAAAACAGATATAATGATTTTTATGACCTTTTGTTTTTAAAAAGAAAAAGAATTTGGTATTCTAAAGGCAAGAAAGATCATGTACTATTACAAAAGATTCATACTCTTTTGGTTTATGGTTGAGCTAAACTATCCCAGGAGTAAACAATTACTGTATATACTCAATTATAAGCTGACCTGAGTATACGCCAGTCCTCCTAATTTTACTCTTAAAACTAGAAAAACTTAATGACTCAAGCATAAACCAAGGTGGAAAATGCAGCAGCTACTGGTAAATTTCTTTTTTTATTATTTTTTCTTTTTTTATTATTTTTTTCCTTTTTTTAAATTCTTTATTGAGCAGACAGCCAGGAGTAACCCCTGAGCACCGCCAGGTGTGACCCAAAAACCAAAAAAAAGGGGGGGAGCAGAATAGGGAAGAAAGGAAAAGAAAGGAGGGAGGGTGGGAGGGAAGAGAAGAGAGAGGGAAAGAAAGGAAGGAAAGGAGAGAAGGAAGAAGAGAAGGAAGAAAAGAAGGGAGGGTGAAAGGAATGAAAGAAGAAAGAAAGCAGCTACTGGTAAATTTCAAAAGTAAAAATATATACCCAAAACAATTACAATAATTGAGGAATTAGTAAATAAATAAATAACACATGGTTACATTTACATTACATGATTGTTTTATACACTGTATACCATTAACATACCACATTAACCCATAGTATTCAATGGCAACTTTAATAAATTAAATAAAACATTTTAGATAGTAAAGCACTTAAATAAATGGTTAAATAAATTAAATAAAGCTTATTTAATTTAATATTAAATAAATATTTAATTTAATAACTATTTAATTTAATTAAAAAATCCTGAATCCTTATACTCCAAAACTCTGATTGTAAGGATTCAGAATTTAAAAATATTTATCTACACTTTTCTGATTTAAGTGTTTTCACTTAATTAAATGTGCCATTGAATATTATGGATTCAATAGTTCAGTGGCATCCAGTTCAGTTCAGCAGCCTACCTCTTCAGCTCAGCCACAACTTGTGGACTGAACTGAAGCACCTCCCCTTCCAGCAGACTGCAGAAGACAACTGGAGACTACATGCATTTGATTCGGTGAGTGTATCAAATCAAGTCAAATAATCTGTATGACCCGGGTATAAGCTGAGTTTATGCCGAAAAACTCGGCTTAGACTCGAGTATGTACACTAATCCATTTTTAGGCAAGAAACTTGAAGCGAAAATTAGCTGGATAGAGCCATATCTTCCTTAAAAACAATGGAAGACCTTGATAAGGACAAAAATATAGACCTAAAACTTCTTTTATCTTTTTCTCTCTCTCTTTCTTTTTTCTTTTTCCCTTCTTCTGATTTTTTTCTTTTCTTTCTTTCTTTTTGCCTTACATACCATGTAGTTTTCAGAATTTATTGCTGGGTCTGTGGTCATGGATAACTCTTGGAAGTTCTCAAGGACCATAAGTGATATTTGGAAATAGAAGGCTTATTTGCATGCTAAGTAATTGCCTTAACTCTTGCAATATTTTCCTTGCCCTATCATTTTATTACTTTTTCAAAGTTATTTGTGATTGTGATTAGTAGAGCATCATCAGTGGGTAGAAACCAAAGATCAAAAGAAGAGAAAAGTCTTGGGACCTTGGCAGTATTATTAAACTGCATACCAACAGTTTAAGATCTTCTGTTAATAAAAAATGCAAATTTAACACATGCAATTTCTACTAAAAAGATAAAAGAGAAATTATTTTACGGAACAAAATTATGTTACTAGGGGATTATATAAAACATTATTCTTTGATGCTTAATTTGGGATCCCATGGCACTGAAGACCATGATACCCTGTTAAGTTAATGATAAGTTCTTGTAGGAGATTGATAACATATTACACAGGATTTAATGTCAGGTTATACACTATCTCTGATTCAACAAAGGCATCAGAAAAATTCACTAAGCACATATTTAAACAATCAAATCAATCATGTGCATTCTTTAAAGTCCCTGAAGAAGCATATGCCTGACAGGATACAATGGCATTGGAGAAGCTATTATGGTCAATTCTATGAATCAGGTAACCTGATTCCCCAAGGCAATCTTACAAGAGCAGGTCAGTGGCTTCTTTGAAAAGCTTTGTTTTTAAAATAATAAGAGGGATTTGTGAAAGGTTGTTTTTAGTTACAATACCTGCTAACACTACATTAAAATAAGATAGGTCCAATTGCATAAAGATTCCACTTAAGGAAAAAGGAAATTTCTGGAAAATAAATCTTAAAACGATTTATTAATCCAATTTATTGAAGATGATAATGAGTAGAGTATTCATGCATAACATTATAAAACATAGAAACATATAAAATAATAAAGTAATGGGATTAGAACTTGTAAATCCGTAAATACGAATTTTAGTCCTCCAACATTGTAACCTTTGGGGCGGTGGAGGGATAGTCCAGTGGGTAGGGTGATTGTTTTGTACACAGTCAACCAAATTCAATCTCCAGAATCTCTTAGGATCCCCCAGCCTACCAGGAGTGATTCCTGAGCACAGAGCCAGAAATAACCTCAGAGTAATACCAGCTGTGGCTCTCACCCCACCAAAGTATTGCCTTATAAAACTATGCCCATGCTATAATAATGCTCACACAATATTCTGCATAAGCATACTTAATGCTGACAAACCTTTTGCCTTCAAAAATTGTTTTAGAAACATGATAATGTCATTTAACCTAATGAAATTAGCTCAAATTGCATACAGCCTCACTTTTCAAAAATACCAAGGGAACTCAAATCTTTTTCATGGCCTGATTCCATTGGTAATGGGAATGTTGCACTGGTGAAGGGGGTTATTCTGTTTATGACTGAAACCCAAATGCAAACATGTTTGTAATCATGGTGCTTAAATAAAAATTACTTAAAAAACTTGTTTTGTTGATGGGCCTAACCCAACAGTGCTCAAGTATCACTCCTGGCTCTGAACTCAGGAATCATTTCTGGTGGGCTTTGGGGATCATATGGGACATAGGAGATGAAACACATGTCAGCTTTATGGATGGTATTGCCCTATCCACTGCACCATCACTCTGAAACCATTATAAACAATCTTATCCAATGTCAAACATGTAGAAGAACCAAGATATACCCTTAATGCCTTTTGCATATCAGAAGCCTCATTACTTCAAAGTAGCCTCCAACTCCAACTGGTTTCTTCCTATGAATATTCTAATGATAATTCCCATCATGTGATTTAGTTCATCATCCTAAATTCCCAAAATTAATTACCGTATTTTCCCACATATAAGACGACTGGGCGTATAAGATGACCCCTTAATTTTAATGTGAAAACATAGGTTTAGGCCTATATTCGCTGTATAAGACAGAACCTTCCTGTGCTGCAACTGTATGTACCACAGTGAGCCAATCACAACAAGCAAAGATTCAAAGGGTATACTGTAATAGATTTCCTCTCTGACTCTGGCCCATATGAGCAGGCTTTTGACAGTGTAGATTTGGGTACAGAACATTGTCTAATTTGCATGCATCAAAAGCCTGTTTGGATTGGCTGAGTTAGAGAGGCAGTCCGAGCAGCTTTGCAGTGATTGGTGCAGGATCGAGTTGGAAAATATATTTTGTGGCAATATCCAGATGATTTTTGTTTAGCGGCATATCAAGATGTTTTTCGGAATATACTCTGCGTATAAGATGATTCACTCCCGATTTTTGGTTGACTGTTTTTCGTTTCAAAAGTCATCTTATACGCCGGAAAATATGGTAGGTTAGTTCAGGTCTCTCCCCTTACTTCTTCTGGGCTTAGATGAACTTAATCTTAAGTATATTCAGTTTTTTTTATACCTCAATGCTTTTGTCTCATATTCAAGTCAAAAATCTGATTCTCTATTTTCATATAATTTTATATGCATTTTATATTCCAGTCTTATCAAGTGAACTTCAAGTCATACCTTTTCAGTTTCAGTTTAGAAGGACCTTGTCAGAGAGGATATCACAGAGTATGTCAATCCTTAGAATAATTTTACATCAATACTACAAATATCGTATATGATGTACAGTTAAGTTCTACTGATAGTACATAAATGATATAAGAGCTAACATATCTTGCTGAGAGTTTTTATCAAGAATGGGTGTTGACCCTTATCAAATGCCTTCTCTGCATTTATGATATCATCATGCAACTTCTATTTATCTTGTTGCTGTTAGTGTGTATTATGTTGATAGATTTATGGATGTTAAAACATTCTTGCATTCCTGGGATAAAACCTATTTGATCGTAGTGAAAGAACTTCTTGATGAGGCATTGGATACTATTTGCCAGGACTTTGTTGAGGATATTTACATCTATGTTTGTCAGGGATATCGGTCTGTTATTTTCTTTTTTGGCAACATCTCTGTCTGGTTTTGGTATCAAGGTGATGTTGGCTTCATAGAAACTATTTGGAAGTGTTCTTGTTTTTTCAATTTCAAGAAAAAGCCAGGCCAGGATTGCTAGTAGTTCCTCTTGAAAGTTTTGAAAGAATTCATTAGTTAATCCATCTGGGCCTGGGCTTTTGGTTTTGGGCAGACATTTGATTACTGTTTTAATTTCCTCAATAGTGATGGGGATGTTTAGATATGTTACATCTTCCTTATTCAACCATGGAAGGTTATAAGAGTTCAAGAATTTATCCATTTCTTCCAGGTTCTCATGTTTAGTGGCATAGAGTTTCTCAAAGTAGTTTCTGGTTATCCTTTGAATCTCTGCAATATCTGTAACTCCAAACTAGTCATCAGGGAGACACAACCAAAACAACAATGAGGTATCATCTCACACCACAGAGACTGGCACATATCCCAAAGAACAAGGACAATAGGTGCTAGAGGGGATGTGGAGAGAAAGTAACTCTCATTTACTGCTGGTGGGAATACCATCTAGTCCAACCTTTATGGAAAACAATATGGAGATTCTCAAAAAACTGGAAATTGAACTCACATATGATCCAGCTACACCACTCCTAGAGATATACCCTAGGAACACAAAAATACAATTAAAAAATCCCTTCCTCACACAAATATTCATTCCAGTACTATTTACTATAGCCAGACTCTGGAAACAACTTATATGCCCTTCAATATATGAATGGCTAAAGAAACTGTGGTCCATATACAAAATGAAATATTATGCAGCCATCAGGAAAGATGAAGTCATGAAATTTTCCTCTACATGAATGTATGTGGAATCTATTATGCTGAGTGAAATAAGTCAGAGGGAGAGAAATAGATACAGAATAGTATCACTCATCTATGGGTTTCAGAAAAATAAAAGACATTTTTGTAATAATTCTCAGAGACAATAGAGATACAGGCTGGAATGCCCAGCTCATGATATGATGCTCACCACAAAGAATGGTGAGTTCTACACTGGCAACTCACATAACCATGTGAATGAATTAGGGAAGTAGAAAGCCTGTCACAAATACAGGAGGGGGTAGGTAGGGAGGTGGAAGATTTGGGGCATTGGTGATGGGAATGTTGCACTGGTGATAGGGGATGTTCTTTATTTGACTGAAACCTAACTACAACCACGTTGTAATCAAATTGTATAAATAAAGATATTGAAAAAGAGCTAACATATAAAGAAAATCCATTTCTACAAAGCGCCTAAACTTAGCTTTCTCTTTCTAAATGTCTACTAATTAAAAACACTAAAAAATTCTAAATAATGTTGTTATTTTCTTTCTCTTCACTCTAAATCATTGCCACTCACTTTTAAAACTCAGGAATCAATAGAAACCAGCTATTATTCCTTGTTGTTGGCTTTTGAAGGCACAGAATTGCCTTCAAAAGAATAAGAACATTGAAGATGTTTACGTTGAAGAATGTTTACTAGAACAAAATAATAAAGACACATGGAATGAGGAAAAATGGCTAAGTAGGTCTATAAGACTTAAGTAAAATATTATTTAGAATATTTATATATTTAAATCAAATCAAATCAAATTAAAAAATAAGTTGAAATAAATAAAAATAGAAACTAAAAGCAATGTATATTACTCTGCAAAAGCAGTACACAGAAAGAATTTTACAAAATGAACATATTTCTTTGAGGAAAATATATTTATGTCAAAAGATATACACCTAAAGTTTTAGGTATTTATTTTCTACAACAAAAAAATTAAGCCTATCTTCAAGGAAATTATGCATACTCTAAATAGAATATCTTTCAGGATTATCAGGTGCTGTACATTTATTTTCTTTGAACTACTGAACAACTATTTTTAAGCTCCATAAAAAGTTCAAATTTTAAGAAGGCCAAGAAAGACTCAGCAAAAACTGTCTCCCAGGGGCATCCCAGCAGAAAGGTACACTTCTTTGTCTGTGAAGGCAGAAGTGTCTGGCCCCTGCTGTGAGCCTAGGAACAGGGAGGGAGACTGAAAGCATCTGTCCCCTTGTCCTCTTCTCTTCTGTCTTCTGAAACTCTCCTAAGAAGGCCAAGAAAGACCCAGCAAAAACTGTCTCCTAAGGCTCCAGAAGAGCACTGCTGCATCTCTTCACTTCACTGCCATGCACTCTTTCTAACTAATGAACCCCACCATGACACATGAAAAAAATCACACTCTAAGTGTAACAATGGGGAAACCTCACAGGCAAACACCATGCATAGAGAATGAAGATGATAGCTCTAATGACCCAAAAACTACCAACCATCTGATTAATCTCTCAGATTAGGAGTTTAGAATAGAAATATGGAGGATCCTCATAGAAATTAAAGAAAGCATAGATCAAACTGAACAGAACACAAAGATAGAAATCATAAAACTCCAAACTGAAATAACAGGTCTGAAAAACATGGTAGCTGAAATGAAAACTTCAATGGAAAACCTCTTCAACAGGGTAACAGCAGCAGAGGACAGAATCAGTGAACTGGAAGATCAAATGCAGAACATCTCCATACAGCAGAAGAGATTGGAAAAGAACCTTAAGGCAATG
>PVKC010028982.1:0-15251 GCA_004027635.1 Crocidura indochinensis
AAAAAAGGAAAAATAAACTCATTAATGTTTCAAAGGAATATGCTATAGGGGGACCGTTAAAAAAAAGTTTAGGAACCATACAAGGCACTATTCAAGGGTTCCTCCTAGCTCTACATTCAGGTATAATTCCTGACTGCCTTAGGGACCCTGGCTGCATACAGGATCCTGGGATTGAACCCGGGCTTGCCGCCTGCAGCGCATTAGCCTTCCCTCTATCCTATCATTCAGGCACTTGTAAGGCGTTTTAAATGGCAAATATGGGCATTTTCTTTCGGTTCTCTGAAGGCATCCCCCTCCCCTGGCCTTCACACATGTGATCATTGGCTGCAGGCTGAGCTCTAACAAAGTCCAAGAGATAGGTGTGTCTTATTTTTTTTTTGAAATTGATCCTTCAGTTATTACATAGGAATAGATTGACACCAAGTCCCGATTCAAGTCCAGAAGACAAAAATTCCCAAGTAGATGGTAAATAGCGGGCCCTGGCCCTTTAAGACTCTGGCCGGAAGTCGCTTGCCGGCAGGTAATCGTCATTTCTTTCTTTCTCCGTTCCCGGACCCTGAGCCCGAAGCGTCAGTCGCTCCCGACTCTGCCCGCACCAACGGGCTTAGGGGCCTCTGGAGGGACGATTTCGCTCCGCGGTCGTGGAGGAGCCGCTTTGAACGGCCCGGAGCCGCGGGTCTCGGCCAGGTGAGCGGCGGGGCCGCCCCGGGAGGCTGCAGGCCTGTCCCTCTCCCCCGGTGCTCTTGCTCGGCTCCGGGAATATTGGGGCCCCGGGCCGAGGCCTGGCTCTGCGCTCAGTGCTCACTCCCGAAGGGTCCTGGGGCCCCGTGCAAGGCGATTGCCCTCACGCTCTATTATTACTATGATTGGGATCCTGGCTTTGGGATTGTTTCCCAGAGAATGAATATTTTCTCTTCTGTAAGTTGCAGAGCACCTCCCCTCTCCATCATTCTGTGACCAGGTGACCCCAGGCTTTTGGGGGAGTACTTTTGGAAAGATTTTTTGTTTGCTATTTATTTATTTATTTATTTATTTATTTATTGGTTTTTTGGGCCACACCCGGCGGTGCTCGGGAGTTACTCCTGGCTGTCTACTCAGATATAGCTCCTGGCAGGCACGGGGGACCATATGGGACATCGGGATTCGAACCAACCACCTTTGGTCCTGGATCGTCTGCTTGCGAGGCAAACACCACTGTGCTATCTCTCCGGGCCCTTTGCTTTTTTGAGGAGAGTGAATTTTATGCAAAAGAATTATTTTTGGAAGGCAGTGTTGGGCCACACCCAGAGGCTCAGGGGCCCAGAGGTGCATCCCAAGGATACAACTTGGATCAGCTGCCTGCAGGCAAACAACCTTCCCTCTGTACTGTTATCCCTTCCCCAAAGATGTATTGATTGTAAAATGTTTATTTTAGTCTAAAAGCTCCAAGTGCCAGACACAGGTCGCATCGTGGTTCTTAGTAAGCGCTGTGGATTGTAGGACAGTTTTGCTGGACAGCACGCTACTTGGACGCTTCCACTTGTCCCCCCACAAAGGAGCAGGTGCTGGAGTGGACGACTGCTTCAGATGTGCAGATCCGCTTAGATGCAGCAAGACCCAGCAGCAAGCAGCTGGGCAGGGGTTGTGCTCACGTTCGTTGCTCACAGCTGTGACTTTTCTCCAGGGCTTTCTGAAATGAGCCTTGCTGCTGCTCTTCAGGAATAATCCAAGCTGGAGAAGATGGGGCCACACCGCTTGACGTCCTGTCCCCAGGTAAGGGGGCTGTGTGGGCTCTGAGAAGGTTATGGTAGGGGAACCGCAGTGCTAAGTCCCCCAGGGCTTGTGGGGTCCGGAGATACTTTAGAAAGGTCTCTACAGCCAGGTTGTGGCTCTAGACACTCCTGGTCTCTGTAGTTTGAGCCACTTTTATCTTTGGTTTGGGGCCCAGGCCAGGTGGTGTTCAGCCTTCCTCTGTACTCATTGTTCTTGGCTCACCCTTAGCAGCTCTAAGACCCTTTTGGATGCCAGTTTCCAGGATTGAGCTGCTGGTAATATGGACCCGGATGTTGATGAGGAAGGGACCTTGATTCCAGGATCTCTGTCATGAAGCATCATTCCTGCCTCTCACATTGGGAAAAGCCCTTTGAATGATTTTTAGTTTATGACACCACAACCAAAAGGGGATTCTCCTGACTCTGCACTCTAGAATTATACCTTCTGGATTCCAGGACCATGTGAGGTGTGGGGTATTCAGCATGTGACAGTTCTGTCTGAACAAGCACCCACAAAATTGTCTTGTTATCCAACACAAAGTACTTTTGTATATTGCTGCTGTTTCCAGATATTAGGCCAATGCCCGCACCCATGTATCCTTCCTGTATTCACTCAAGACCTTCAAGGGTTTGGCACATTCTCCCTGGTTCTCTAACTCTGAGCTCCAGGTGAAAAATTTCCTGACTTTCCTGATAGAATACAGCAAGGTCTTTTCCTGCATGTGTATTTTTCTATGGGTTTTGTTTGGTTTTAGTTTGGGTTTCCTTGTGCTGTGCTGTGTATACTTGTTTTGATCTGTATTGAATTTTGAGCCACATTGGCAGTGCTCAGGGTTTTTTCTTGACTCTACACAGAGGGTTAGCTCCAAGTGACATATGGGAACATTAGCCTGTGCCTGGGATTGACTCCCTGTGGCCCTGTCTGTGCCTTCCCTGCACTGTCTCTGGTCTCAAGGCCATGTCATTCAGCTCTTTTGTCCTTTATCTGCAGGGTCTTGCCTCCTCCCTAGAGCCACATTTCTTCTCAGTAAACCAGTTGCATTTCCAAGTGCTCCTTGTCTGCAGTTCCATGGCTTGTTGTTCTAATTGGGAAACTAGAGCAAAGGATCTTTCTGGAAGCCATGGTTGCTGGAATTCGGGTCCCCTTTTTATATTTTTACTTATTATTTTCTTTTCTTGGTTTTGGTTTTGGTTTTGGGTCACACCCAGCAGCGCTCAAGTGTTACTCCTGGCTCCATGTTCATAAATCGCCCCTGGCAGGCACAGGGGACCATATGGGATGCTGGGATTCGAACCACCGTCCTTCTGCATGAAAGGCAAACACCTTATCTCCATGCTATCTCTCTGGCCCATGTTTTTACTTATTATTTTCAATTAATTAATTAATTTTGGTTTTTAGGCCACAACAGGCACTTGGGCTACTCCTGGCTCTGTGCTCAGAAATCAATCATGGCGGGCTCAGAGGACCAAACCTTGGCTGGGAATCAAAACTGGAATCATCTCTGGTCAGCCACCTGCCAGGCAAACACCCTACCGCTGTGCTATTGCTCCAGCCTGATTCAGGTCATTTTTACCTGCACCAGGAGGAATTTGTTTGGGAGTGAACCATGATAACACCAAGCACAGGTTTATTCACTGAACCTTGAATTTCTTTTCTCGCTCCTTGTATCCTGGGCAGAGATGGACTCTGGGGGGGCAAAAGGGACTATTGTGTGTTTAGCATTTAGGGCCATACCCAGAGATGTTTTTTTAGCTCATGCAGGCTCTGTGCTCAGGCATGGCACCCACCAGAGCTCAGTGAGTCTAGTGCAGGGACAGACCATGGTTTGTGTGCAAGGCAGAACCTCCAAGAACCTTCTAGAATAGTGTCTACATATCAGGTTGGTTGATCTGGCTTTCTAGATTAATGTCGGGGGACCTTCCCCTCTGGGTGCCCATGGAGAGGAAGACATGGAGTTCAATCCCAAGGGCAGAGGGAAAAGGCCCTGAGTCCCTCTAGGACCCTGATCCGTCCTATCCTCTCTCTGTTACCAAGGGTGAGCCTGTGCCCTGACCCCCTTCCTTTGTGTACTTAGGACACAGTGACCTTCTCTGATGTGGCTGTGAGTTTCTCCCCAGAAGAGTGGCCATGCCTAGATGCCTCTCAGAGGAAGCTCTACAGAGACGTGATGCTAGAGACACACCAGCACCTTCGAGCAGTAGGTGAGAGCTGCTCTGGGGCCATTGCTAAGGGCTACATCCCAGGTTGAAGGGGAAGTGCCAGATCTCACTGGGACCTAGTTTCAATAGGGATATAATTCTGAGCTCAATGTCAAGACCCTTTTCATTGTTTTGATCCCCTAACCCCTGACTATTTCTTAGATGAGTCTAACTTTATATATATATATATATATATATAATTTTTCCCCCTTTTTGGGACACACTCGGTGACGCTCAGGGGGACCATATGGGACACTGGGGGATTGAACCATGGTCCATCCTAGGTTAGTGCATGCAAGGCAAATGCTTTACCACTTGCACCATCACTCTGGCCCCATGCACATTGGTGGTATAGTGGTGAGCATAGCTGCCTTCCAACTTTATATTTTTAAATGTCATTTCAGCTACCAGAGAGATCATATGTTTTTGCCACATCTAGGGCCAAACTGGGTTTGATCCTAGGCTTTACATATTCTCCCATAAGCCTGCCCAGTATTTTCCTTGAGCACAGAGCATGGAGTTGACCCCCATCACTGCGGGGTGTGTCAAAAAGTGATGTGATTTCATGAACTGGGGGATCTTAGTCACACCTGGATTTGCTCAGAAATTATTCCTGATAGATTTAGGGGATCATCTGGGTTGCTAGTGATCATTTATAGGCTGGGCTTGTTTATGGTCACACTCTCCTTGTTCTGCTATTATTTTGATCCTCATGAGACTGACTGCTAAATGTATAAGTGACTTAATTGTTTTTCATGATTTCTAAAAAGCTACCTGGTAGCATATCCTGGGGTCTCCTTAGTGTTTCCTGGGATATTATCTTATGCAGTATCTAATCTGCTATACTTCATATAGATAGAGCATGTTCCCCAATCCGTTGCCTCCTATCCTTGGCACAGGACATTTTGACTTTATTTTATTTTTGTATTTGGACTCTACAAAGCGCTTATGCCCATATTTGCACCCAGGAATTACTCTGGTGTGGCTTGGCGGATCCTATTTGGTTCTGGGGATCAAATAATTGTCAATCAACCCAGATCATGCCACATTCCCTAACTACCTTAATATCACTCCAATCTCTTTATAAAACATATTTTGGCTTGGTGGTGCTTGAGTTTACTCCTGGCTCTTCACTCAGAGCCCACTCCCTGAGGAATTCACAGAACTACTGAGAGTGCTGCTATCACATGCAGTTCAGTCATGTGCAAGGCAATAGGCCAGCTGTCCTATTGCTCCCCCTCCTCCCACTGCATTATCTGGCTCCCTCAATTAGACTCTTTCATTTCAACCTGTTCTTATCTGTGCAGTAACCAAAGTACATATGGAGAGCAGAGTTTCTGTTCTTCATTGCTCCATGATTTGACTGCTTTCATTGGGGACCAAGACTCATGCATTGCCTGCTGTCCCCTTCTCTGTCTCTAACCCAAGATTTGTCCTTCTATGACAGGGCATTGCAGTGTGAAGCCTGAGCTGATCTCCTGGCTGGAAGGAGGAACCCTGGAGACGATGCAGAGAGGCATGCTTTCAGGTGAGTGTGGGAAAGGCCCAGGCTCAAAATTTGGGTTGGGTGTGGCGTATCATAACATTTGTGAGATGTGGGCCTTGGGCATGAAGCATCGGGCTTCCAGATCAGGGTACAGGCCTGCTCCTATTTACTGCCCTTGATCCTGAGTCCCAGAATGATCTGGGACTTTGCTGTCTTGCTTTGTTCTTTCTGGTTCTCTGTGAGCATTTAGAACAGATGCTGAGATTCTTTTTGTTTGTTTGTTTTTGTTTTTGGATCACACCCGGCAGCACTCAGGGCTTACTCTTGGCTCTATGTTCAGAAATCGCTCCTGACAGGCTCCGGGGACCACATGGGATGCTGGGATTCAAACCACTGTCCTGCATGCAAGACAAATGCTCTACCTCCATGCTATCTCTCCAACCCCCATGAGATGCCAAAATTCTGAGCCTTCACTCTCCATCTGTGCTCTTAGTGTGACTTGGCTTTATAGCTCCATGTCACGGTGCCCTTCTGAGCCCCCTCTGTCCTTTCCTTTATTCTGGCCTTTGCCTGTGGATCATTATTGAGTTTTTGAGATCCCCAAGAAAGTGATTTTCTTTCCTCTCCTTTTTTTTTTCATGTTTAGTTAGTGATAGTACTTGGGGTTACTCATGACCCCATGTTTCAGGAATCACTCCTGCTGGGCTGTATGACATTATGGGATGCTGGGAATTAAACTTGGGTCAGCCACTTGGAAGGCAAAGACCCTCCCTGCTGTGCTTTCTCTCTGGCCCACTCAAAAATACCTGTTGTGTGTAGTAAACCATTGAAGAATGAGCCAGGCACAAAACTAACATGGATTTTGCCATGATCCTCCCAACATGTCTTGCCAGCTGATTTAGTACCTGAAAACAACCTGTATTCACTCCACCTGTGTTGCTGCATTCATCCAGGTTTCATGAAAATTACTCTTTTATTTTAATAACTTCCTATTTAGCATCATGGATACAGAAAATTTCTTAGTTGGATTTCTCTCATAGAACATATACTGCTTTTCACTTCACCAGTGCAACTTTCACACAACTAATGTTCCCCATTTCTCTACCACTCCTCCCTGCATGTCTCTAGGAAGTTCTCAGTGCAGTTAGTTTTTGTTTGTTTGGTTTGGTTTTTGCGTCACACCCGGTAGCACTCAGGAGTTACTCCTGGCTCTGTACTCAGAAATTGCTCCTGGCACAGGCTCGGGAGACCATATGGGATGTCTGAATTTAAACCACTGTCCTTCTGCGTGCAAGGCAAACGCCCAACCTCATTCTATTTCTTTGGCCCCATGCAGTTAGTTTTTTACCTGCATTTCTCACTCTTTTGGGCAAGTTTTATATCATGATCTGATTCTTTCGGCCCTCCAGTCAATTGTCTCTGGTTATTAATTATTATAATCATGGTAATATTTTTATATCCCTCAGAGGAATGAAACTATTCTTTATCTATCCCTCTCCCTCTGACTCATAATCTCCATGTCCATCCATGTATAAGCAAATTTCATGAGTTCACTTTTCCTAATGTCTGCATAATATTCCATTTACCATAATTTCTTTAGCTACTCATCTGTTGTCAGGCACCTGAGTTGTCTCCAGAAAGACAGGACTAGACAGCTTCCCATCAGCAGTGAGTGAGAGTCTTTTTCTCCCCACAACCATGCCAGCATTGGTTCTTCTCACTGGATCTCAGAGGCTACTCTAGGTTCAGTGCATGTGATTGGCTCCCCGTGATATTGAAGGATAAAGCAGTACTGGGGATCTAACCAGCATATAGAGTTGGATCTTCTAGCATATTTTTATTGTGACAACACTCAAACTTAAATTTATTCACATATAATCAATCTCTAACTGTGATCCTATCCTTCCTCCATAGGTACAACTCAGAGCTCAATGTTACCTAACCACATAAATATCTTTTCCCTCATAGGAAGTCACTAAGGATGATTTGACTTCATGGATTCATGTGTCACTATATATTCAGAGAGTAAGATATTTTTAGAAACCACATCACAGGTGGTTTTTGGAAAGTTCACTTAAGACCTTAAGTCAAAAAGTTCCAGGATAGAGATTGTTACAACAGTTTAGTGTGTAGAATGCTTGCCTATCATGTACCAATCCAGGTGAAATCCTCAGCAAACTATATAGTCTCCCTGAGCCAGCCATGATGTACTTGCTAAGTGCAAAAATGGAGTAACCCCTGAGCGCTGAGATTTGGCCAAAAACAAAAACAAGATAACTTTCTGGGGATCCGAATAATAGCACATTGGTAGGGCATTTTCCTTGCACGTGGCCAATTTGGGGTGAACCCGAATTTGATTTCCAGCATCCTATATGGTCACCTGAGCCTCCCAGGATCAATTCCTGAGTGAAGGGAACCAGGAGTAACCCCTGAAAAAAAAGAAAAGTTTCTGTATATGGACTTTCTGAATTTTGCAAAGTTTAGTGAAAGCAAATGGAATGATAAAGCACAGTTTAGGGGCCAGAGGTATAGTACAGGATTCCATACAGTTCTTCAAGCCTGCCAGGAGAATCCCAAAGCATTACTTACTCAGTAAGCAAGCTCTCAGTACCTCAGAACTTTTGGTAGTAGCCCCCAAATCCAACCAAACAAAAAGCCCATCAGATTATTTAGGAGCCATGAAGGCTTTATCTTGCTTTATCAACAAAATATAGAAAGCTAGGAAAATAGACTTTGGCTGGAGATAGAGCTATGTTCCAAATAGCCTTGTCAGCATCTATTCTGATCAAAACCTTCCTTTTTCAGCTGAACCAAAGCCAGAAAACCATCCATGTCCCTTCTGCTCTCTTGCCTTCTCCAGTCAGAACTTCCTCAGTCGTCACATGAAACGAAGTCATCCCTCTTGGATCCTCCCAGGAGCATCTGCAAAAAAGCACCCTCAATCAGAAAATTTCTGTTTACCCAATCAAAACCAACGGCAGCAACATTCTGATCCATATAATGACAAATTTGAAAAGCCAACGTACTACAAACTTGAAAGTCAAAAGCACAAAGAAAGCCCCATATCTTTGACTAAGAAGATAAGTCATAAAAGAATTTCAAGAGCCTTTTCTAGCCTATCAAGCAGTCAGATAGCAGTCAAATCTAGCTCTAATAAGCATGAGATAACAATGGAAGAAGCAACTAACACACAACAGAAAAGAAATCCAAAGAACACAGGCAGAGTAGTTGCAGGTATAGAAATGCCAAGAATTTTAAGAGACAAGTATGTAAGGCCTGGGCAAAGATTCAGTGATGGATCAAATCTTATCACACACCAGAGGACACACAAAGGGGAAAAGCTCTATGAATGCAGTGAGTGTGGCCGAAGTTTCAGTTATAATTCACATCTCATTGCGCATCAGAGGACCCACACAGGAGAGAAGCCCTTTGTTTGTGGGGAGTGTGGACAAGGTTTCAGTCAGAGGTCAGGTCTCATCTCACATCAGAGGACACACACGGGGGAGAAGCCCTATGTTTGCGGGGAGTGTGGGCGCAGCTTCAGTCAGAGTTCAAGTCTCAGAGGACACCAAAGGACGCACAAAGGGGATAAGTCTTACGTTTGCAAGGAGAGTGAGCCTGGCATCAATCACTATCCACATCTTATTGTACACCAGGGGACAAAAATGGGAGAGAGGCCCCATGTTTGTACAGAGTGTGGGCGAGGCTTTAGACTGAGGTCACATCTCATCACACACCAGAGGACACATACTGGAGAGAAGCCCTATCTTTGCAGGGAGTGTGGGCGAGGTTTTAGTCAGAGGTCACATCTCATCACGCACCATAGGACACACACTGGGGAGAAGCCCTATGTTTGCACAGAGTGTGGGCGAGGCTTTAGTCTGAGGTCAAATCTCATCACACACGAGAGTACCCACAGAGGGGAAAAGCCCCATGTTTGCAGAGAGTGCGGGCGAGGCTTCAGTCGGAGGTCAGGTCTCATCACGCACCACTGGACACACACAGGGGAGAAGCCCTACATTTGCAGAGAATGTGGGCGCAACTTTAGATTGAGGTCAAGTCTCATTACACACCAAAGGACACACACAGGGGAGAAGCCATATGTTTGCAGGGTGTGTGGACGAGGCTTCATTTGGAGGCTAAGCCTCATCACACACCAGAAGACACACAAGGGAGATGCTCTTTGTTTGAAATTAAGTTGATTGGGGCTAAAGAGATAGCATGTAGGTAGGGCATTTGCCTTGCATGCAGAAGGACGTTGATTTGAATCCCAGCATCTCATATGGTTCCCCAAGCCTGCCAGGAATGTTTTCTGAGTGCAGAGCCAGGAGAAACCCCTGAGCACTGCTGGGTGTGACCCAAAAATCAAAAAGGAAAAAGTTGATTAATCAACAGCAAATAACATCTCAGCATCCATCTAGAACATATTAAGTCACCACATGTGCAAATCATACCTGAGAATATGTCCAGGGAAGTGTACAGTCCTAACCTCTCCATATTTTGCGTTGTGTACTAATAAACTGTTCATACAGTCCTGCTCTAATATTTTCTTTCCCCTGATAGCACAGGGGAATAGAAGGGACACAAAACTCATACTATCACCCAATTTTACACAGAAAATCCTTGGTAAAGTGAGATCAGTCAAGTTAAGCTTTTAAATTGATTTATAGGCCCAGAGAGAAATCTCAGATTTAAGGTGAAGTCATGGAAAGAAACACCAAGGTCTCCTTTGGAAGTAGGACATTTTCTTGTAAATTTTTTTCCTAAGGTTAATCCTGGCTTTGTTCTCAGATAGGTGGACCAGTTGTGGGTGCTGAATATCAAACCCTGGTCAGCCACATACAAAGCAAGTGATCTACCACTACACCATCACTTCAGCACCCAAACTGTTTTTATAAGAAACATTAGTTCTTGTGTTTTCTTTAATTGGATGCTTCTTGGAATAGTAGGTGTGTCTTGTGCTTTGGGAAGAGAGGAAGGAATGGTTTCCTGATAGTCCCACTCAGGGGAACACAGACTTCCCAAATTCTGTGACTTTAGCTCAATTTTCTTGGGGTTAGAGGAGCAATAAGGCTCTGTTCAGAGAACAAAAAAAGCAGGAGGGGAATCACAAACTTCCAAATCAATGTCACATCCTCATCCTGCCAAAAGTGGCTGCAGAATTAAGCAATTTTCAGATGTGGAGAGAGGGTCCTTCCTGTCCTCTCTGTCAGCAATAAACCACATTGGTAATGTGGCCCAGTCTCCAGGATGTCCCCAAATTCACTTCCTGCCACCACAACCTTTTTGGGAAAAAGGAGTGTGTGACTCCAAAGCTGAGTCATGAAAACTTATTTTGGCTTTAGCCTTTCTCTCCAGGATACTGACCTTAATGGCTATAGTCCTTATCCTGCTGCTGGAGAAAGCTCAGAGGTTGGGCATTCCCTCATCCACTAAATCTCTTGTTTCTGTCTCCTAAAAAAACAGCAGACAACTTCACTAAGATTTCAGTCCACCTCTGGGCACCCACTAACCACTGCTAGACCCACGCCTGCACGATAAAAGTTATTTTCAGAGAGGCAGGACTAGTTTCTTGGCAGATAGGAAGCAGGAGCTGAGGGAAGAGGGGTGTAACCTGCTGCCTCCATTCCATTCATCCAGTCACTTGGTCATGGCAACTGCTGTAGGAGCCGAAGCCAGCCTTGTACTTAGGAAAGGGCATTGCCAACTTTCTAGGGTCTATAGCTATGCAGGTGAGTATGACCAAGACCCAAGAACAGCAGAACTGTTTACAGCTATAATGGGGTGAACCTCAAGCAGAAGCAGAACAGACAAGAGAGTAAAGGTTTCTGATATTTGGTACATTTGTCGTCAAGCATTGTTTGAGTAAGGACTAAATGCCTGTCTGACCTATGTTTGAACAGAATTCTAAATTCTGCCATAAAGGAGAGATGCTACCCAAAACTGCTGTCTCTAGAGTTAGCTTGAGGTCATGGAGAGAGTTCAAATGGTAAAGCACGTTGCTAGGATGTGTGAGGCTCTATGATCAATTCCGGCACTTCATACCTCCCTTCCATCTAAAGGGCTAAGAGTGGACACTTGGTCCATTGAGCATAGTTAATTATGGTCACTAAAATCCTTAAAACCAGATTTAGGGGCTTGGAAGAATAGCAGAGAGCTTTGAGCACCTATCTGCCTTACAAACTGATGATTATAGATTTATCCTTCGTGTCCCATTTTTACAAATCAAATTCTGTCAGTCCTGCTATTTGCTTTGATTTGGGGTCACAGCAGGAAGTGATCAGGACTTTTCTTGGCTCTGCACTCAGGGATCACTCAAGTTAGGTCTTGGGTGCCAGGGATCAAAACTGGGTGAGTGGTGAGCATTTAAGTTTCCTACCCATTGTACTATCATTACGGTCCCAGTCGTAGCTGTACAGATTGAACTTTCCACAGTCCCCAATGAGGAGAGGGGAATCACATACCCCTTAACAGGGAGGATAGGAGAAATTGGTCTGGTTGTAATTCCCTGTAATAAGTAAGCCACACAGATATAAAGGTTGTTTTTGTTTTTTTAAATATGGAATGCTTCACGTATTTGCATGTCATCCTTGCGCAGTGGGCATGTTAATCTTCTCTGTATTGTTCCAATTTTAGTATAAGTGCTGCCGAAGTGAGCACAGTATAAAGATTTTAGCAGGCAAGAAAACTCACACCACAAGCTGTTCACCTACAAGCCAGTCACTCCATCATGTGAAACCACAGCCTAGATGACAGCTTACTGTTCAGCTCTCTTGCCTCCCATGTATTGAGCTCCAAACAAAGCCCCTTCCCCCAGGGGTGGAGGGGAAGCCAGATGAAAGGCTTTGGGAACACAACAAATGGGAACTATTCCAAAGGCCTCTATTTACCTTACACCAATCCTCTTGTTTTTATTTTTTTTATTTGTTGGGGCATGTTTGGGGACCATACCCAGCAATGCTCATTGGTTACTCCTGGCTCTGCACTCAGGAATTACTCCTGGAAGTGCTAAGGGGACCTTATGTGGTTCCAGGAACCAAGTCAGGTTGGTTATGTGTAAGGCAGGTGTCTGCTATACTAGTATCACTCTGGAATGTTTTTAAAATGCTTTTTGACTTCTGTTTTTAATCCCCAATGCTGCAAGCACATTGTGCCTACGTGTGTGAGCACCACCAGAGGGCGTGATACCTCAAGGAAGCAACACAACTACAAAAAAAGATATGCCAGTGTCATGACCAGGAATTGACCCCTGGCAAGCATGTGTGAATACTGCAATGATTATTATCATCCACAACCATAATTTGTGTGCATGAATTTAGCTAGGAACACTAGCCCCAGCAAGCACTGTGTAATGAATGCAGCTAAGAGAATGCAAATCTTGCAGTTGAGTGTATAAGCACCCTAACTTGATGTGTGTCTATTCTACCACAGTGAGCACCACAGATTTTAATACATTTATATAATAAATTTATTTAAAGAAAATGCATCACAGAGTTGACATAACTGTCATGATACATTTATTAAAAGATGACCAAAAGCAAAGTTGTTATTAAAAAATAGAAAATAGAAAGAAAAAATTAAAAAAGTAGAAGAGAAAGGAAAGAAGAAAAAGTTCAGTAGCAAGTATATTTTTGAAAATTATTGTATCACCAATGAACTCATTAAAGCAATAGCAGAAAGAGCTCTTTTTTTTTTAAGGATAAGAGTTAACGAAATACAGTAAAAAAAAAAAAGTGTGAGAGTGGCAATTGTCTGTCCAGCAAAATATGGAAGAAATAGAAAGAAAAAGTTTAGGCCAAATACTAGGAGATCTTAACCCTGAAGTATTCTGGCATAAGACCAACTCTGGACTCCAGGCATACTAGATTGCCCTACCCCTGAGTCATTCTTTGTGGTCCCAGTAAAATTTTTCGCACAATTGCTATTGTTGGTGTCAGGTTTCTTTAGTTCAATATCCTGGTTTCTGTGTATATCCTACATCAAAGTCAGGATGCTGTGGAGTGTCCTCTAGTTTCACCTCACCATTATAGGACAATTCAGAGAACCCTGCCCTGAAAGCAGGTTGTTGCTGTTGTTAAGTCCTCTGGGTGTTAAAAGAATCCTCTTTGGAGTAAGTCATGCCAGGGCAGCTGTAGGGTCTTTCCTGATAGAGGTTTGCTTCCTGGTGATGTTATAGACAACTGTGGTTGTTTCTGTAGATGGTATCCATGTTTCAGGGGTGAATGGACAATGTCCATTCTTCTGAGGCCTAAGCCATGTCATTATGACAATGTTCACATCCCTGTTTCTTTACCCAAAACAGAGATTTTCCTACTTAGCAAGTACAAGCAAACCTAGGCGGGACTGACACAGGATAGGCCTCCTGTCCTTACTCCCCTGCCTGGGTGGTCTCTGTATTCAATAAAACTACAGTCTGGCAGACAACTCACTCTCTCAGATTGACAAGACAGATTGTTACTTGGCCACATATATTTCACTCTCATTTTTCTTTGGCTTATTTCTTGTGGTGACCCTTGCTCCAGTCCCACTTTCCCTGGAAATAAATATATTGTGGGGGACATTACATTTATGAAATCTCTCTATTTATCTACCTATCAATCTGTCTATTAAATTTATCAGCTGAGTTGCCTCCCTAATACACCATTATTCACAAACTTTCCATTTTAAAAAGGTTCTTTCTGGGCACAAGAGATATTTCAGTGATTGAACTGAATGGGATTTGATCCCCATTACCAGGGGTTAGGAGCAATAGTAAATGTGGGCAAAGCAATTGCCTTACATGCAGTTGACCCAGATCTGATTCTGACAGGACTGATTCTTGAGCAGAGAGCCAGGAGTAAGCCTTGAACACTCCAGACATGGCCCAGAAAAAAAATTAAAAACATTCCATGTGTTCCCCTAAGCATTGTTCAGTGTAGGCTTGTAGCACCACAGTAGCACCACAGTGTGATCTGGGAGGTCCTTGAAAACTGCCAGGGTGGTCTGGGTAATCTTAGTGTAGCTAAACTCACAAAGTCTACTAGAGCCAACATCCTGTTTTCTCCCTAGATAGAGCCCAGGCCTGTTTCTCCTTTAAACAAAGTATATACATCCTTTTTCCTTTTTTTTTTTTTTTTTTTTGGTTTTTGGGCCTCACCCAGTGACGCTCAGGGGTTACTCCTGGCTGGCTATTCACTCAGAAGTCGCTGCTGGCAGGCACGGGGGACCATATGGGGAACCGGGGGATTGAACCGAGGTCCGACCTCGGTTAGCGCAGGCACCTTACCTCCAGCGCCACCGCCCGGCCCCTCATCCTTTTTCTCTTTAAACAGGGCACGTACTCTGTTTTTCTATTTTTTTTTTATTTTCCTCCTAACCTGATTAAGATACATTATAATTCCTTCCCCACCTAAAATAAAGTGTTGTAGTCATTCCCCCAGAAGTGGCTCTTGGATGGTTTTTGAATCTGTAAACTCTCTACTTGCCTAGGATCTGACCGACTTCCCTTCCGACTTCCAGCCTCACTTGCACTCCAGCATTGCAAGGTCCAAAGAGCACCACATCTTTAGGCTTTAGCATTGAACTATAGGCAAAGTGGTTAATAATTCTAGAGTCTCCTGAGTCCTGTTAGGGGGACCCACTGATGTTTAATTTACATGACAACAGAGATAGCTCAAGAGCTGAACACTGGATAGTGCACTGAACACTCCTGGGAGCACTAGCAAGTGTGTTCCAAAATCTCACCACAAAAGCAACAAAGATTCATACAGAAGTTGTAAATTGAGGCACAACGTTTGAATACATTGAATAAAAGCCTGGACACCCAGAAAATAAGA
>PVKC010028983.1:0-15267 GCA_004027635.1 Crocidura indochinensis
TAAAAAGAAAAAAAAAAAAAAAGAAAGGGGAGTGATTTTATTTTATAATTCAAACCCAACTACAAACAAGTTTGTAATCATGTGTTTAAATGAAATATTAATTTAAAAAAAGAAAATAAAAGATAAAAAAGAAAAAAAATTAAAAAAAGAAAACCAAAAAAGGGGTGTGGCAAGTTTTTTGCATAGATGTAGCAAAATAGGAGAAAATATAAAGGAAAGCTCTTTGGTCTAAAAAGAGGGAGAGCTTACTCATTATGTATCTTTTCACAAGATCAACTATAGGTTCCAGCCATACTAAATTGTCTAACCCCAAAGTCTTTCTTTATGGTCCCAGTAAAAGTTCTTATCGATTACTGTTGTTGCAGTCAGTTTCTGTAATTAGAGATATTGATTTTGCACAGATCCTATGTTGAAGTCAGGGTTTCATGGAGCTTGTCTAGTTTCATCTCACTTTTAGATGGAGAGTTGGGGAAACCTGCTCTGAAAGCAAGTAGCTGCTGTTTTCAAGGAGTCAGAGTGTCTTATGAACCCATACTGGAGTAATTCAGTGCCAAGGTAACATAAGGACCTTCTCTAGTAGAAGTCTGATTAATGGTGCTGGTACAGAAAACCACGCAGCTTCCATAAATGGTATCCAAAGTTCACAGGTGAATGACCAATCTCTTTGACTGAAGTCCATGTTAAGTCACCATGATAAGTATTCATGGTGATTGGTCTACTACAATATAAAATTTATGACTTCCTGTCCATATTAAATAAAATTTTCTATCTATAAGTAATATTTCTCCGTTTTAGTGTGCTAATGCAAATAGGGACAATGCCACAGAATTCTACTAGTGCTTATGGGGTAAAAATAACAAACTAAACAATTCCTAAAACCTGATTTTAACATGAACTTATTACCTAAGAGAAACTTATCTACTATAATTTCATGCTAAACAGATCTAAACAAGGGATAGGGAAAACTATTCTTTATAAGGAAACAGACAGTAAGAATTATGCCTATTAAGAAAACACATATAAAGAAATATTTTAAGGAAATATACATATCCCCTTTAAGTCTTTTGAAATAGTGGGGGGTGGGCTAAAATTCAGAGTACAGCTTCAGCCTATGACATGGTCATAGGTTTTGGTTTCTTCTCTTCCACTCTGTTCCTTTTCTTTTCCTCACTATTATCTAGGGCCAATGGTGTTCTAGACAACTACAAAGAGGCCAGTCTGTTTCTTCATAATAAAGATGTGGAATCTGAAAAAATGGCTCCCAGTATTCATGGATTAGAAATGTTCTTGAGCTGGGGGTTTCTCAAAAACAAAATCTAGTAGTGAGCAACAGTCCACAGCAAAGGGAGGTGGGAGAAAAGTGGCTGACAAGAGCAAATCAGCAGCAGTGGAAGCTATCTTTTCACTTTGGGAGCTAGTTGGCAACTGATTGGGGTGGAGGAAACATTCCAGTTCCTGGGGAGTTAAGAATTGAGAGTAAAAAGGGTTAAATTGTGAGAAATGGGAGATTAGGAATGAGAAAAGGATTTTTTTTGGATTTACATGGTTTTATTTTAATATAATTTTTATATTAATCATAGTGGCTTACATATTGTTCACGGTAATATTTTAGGTACATATTAACATTGAATCGGGGGAATTCCCATCACCGAATTTTCCTTCCTCCACCTCCATTCCCGTCCTACCTCCCATATCCTCCACCCTCACCCCCAGGGATGCTAGAATGAGTGGTCCCCTCTGTGCCTAGCTTACTACTTAGTGATGTTACAACTGTTCGGTCATGATTTTTAAAGTGGTAAGCAGGGGGAGAGTGGAGGGTTATATATAAGAGGTGGAAGGACATTGTACAACATAGACAGATATTATGTACATTATAGACAGACATTATAAAGACATAGAGGCCGCAAACACATACACTTGTGCACACACATAGATAATGAAGTTTGATCCACAGCAGTTGAAAAGCTGACCCAGGTAGAAGGGGTCAGAGCACTTAAAAATGAGAAAGCTGGCAAGTCAGATGAAAAGGTTGTTCATATTCTAGGCATATCATTATTGGTAAGAGTACACTTTACTGAAAAAAAGCTTCCTGGGTTAGATTGTATATAGAACATTCTTAAAACAATCATAGTTTTTCAAGTCTAGAATACAAAGCAGTATGGTAATGAGCATTGTAAGAGGAGTCTCCACTATAAAGTATGATCTAAAGGATCATGAACATCTTGAGGGTCTTCAGGTTCCTTTCCTGAAAACAAACTAAAATCATAAGCATGATGATATAATAGTAAACTAGCTTGAAGTGAAAAATGAAATAATGATATACTACATTATATTATATGTAATGTAATATAATAATGATATCATAGAAAACTACGTAGCTTGAAATGAAAATAAATAGTAATAACACTCAATGAGCACTGTAGCATGAGTCTACAGTATGCACGTGCTTATTCCAATGTTAACTGTGAACATAAACATTAGATTATATTATCAGCCATAATCAAATGGAAAATGAATAGATTAGAATATTTGTCAAGACATAATCTTAATGAGCACTGTATTTTGAACCTAATATTTATAGCACTCCAATGCAAAACTAGGGTGACAAACCTATATCTCCAAGTACCACTGTGAACAAAAAAATCAAGGAGTTATAGACATATTAAAATTAAGACTCAAAAAATTCATATAGTGAAAACTAATGGGAGTCCATGGCTTCCAAATGCATTTTTAAACTTGTTTCTGTGAATAAAAGCATTAAAACATTATTAAAGACATCTATAAAGAGCAGTTGACTAGACATATGCTCAATCTAAACATTTGTATCCATTGCTGAAGGTCTCTTTGTGGCATATAAGAAAATATAAGCTTTTTTTGTTTCTTCTCTTCCACTCTGTTCCTTCACTTTTCCTCACTATTATCTTGGACCAATGGTGTTTGAGACAACTACTAATTAGACCAGTGTGTTTCTTCATTAAGTTCTTCTAAATATCACATACAAATGATATCATTCTTCATTTATCTTTCTTCTTCTGGCTTACTTCATTTAGCATAATTTCTTCTAGTTCCATCCATGTTGCTGCAAATTGCATGACTGCATCATTTCTTACTGCTATGTAATATTCATTGTATACATGTACCACATGGTACATGTCAATTTATCTGTTGCTGGACATCTAGGTTAATTCCAAGTCTTAGATATTGTACAGAATACTGCAATGAATAGTAGTATGCATATATTATTTTGAATGAATATGTTTTTTGTCCTGGGGATAGATACCTTCAAGTGGATCTAATGAGACCTATGCAGATCATTTTGAGTTTACTGAGTTTCCTTATTGGTTTCCACAAGAGTTGAACCAGACATTATTCTCATCAGCTGTAAATAAGAGTTCCTTTTTCAGCAAATACCCACTAACACATATTGTTCTATAACAGCAACCTCTTCCATGCACCTTGACAGTATAACAAGCCCATTTAGAGTTTAGATGGTTAGAGTTTGGGTCTTTTGATTCCACTGTTAACTTTGGCTTGGATAATTAGTTCTGTCCCCCTCCCCTTTATTTTATCTCCACCAGTGGATCTAAGACCTTTTGGCCCCTTGCCCCAATCCTTTCATATTTGTGCTTTGCTTCCCCCACTCAGTTTCTTTGTTTCTCATTGCTATACTCTGGGGGCCAAGAGTGTTCACAGTCACTCCCATTTAAACCATTGCATTACTTCATGGAGTTATTCTAATTATCACAAATAAGTGATATCAATCAGTATTTATCTTTCTTCTTCTAGGTTATTGCATTTTACATGACATCTTCTAGTTCCATCTGTGTTGTGACAAATTGCAAGATTTAGTCATCCCTTATAGTTCTGTAGTATTCCATTGTATACATGTATCACATTTTCATGAACCACTCATTCATTGTTGGATATCTGGATTGATTCCAAGTCTTATCTACTTGATTCCAAGTCTTACTGAGTGCTGCAGTGAATAGGGGTGTGCAGACATCTTTTTAAATGAATGTTTTTCTGTCATGGGGATAGATAACCAAAAGAAGATTTCTAGGTCATGTGGCAGCTCAATTTTGAATTTACTGAGAACCCTCCATAATGTTTTCCCTAGGGATTGGACCAGGCTGAATTCCCACCAGCAATGGATTAGAGTTCTTTTCTCACCACATCTCCAATGACAGAGATTGTTTCTAGTATTTTTGATATGTGCCATTCCCAGTGGTATAAAGTGATATTCTATTGTCTTGATATGTATTTCCTTAATGATTAGTAATGATGAGTATTTTTTTTCAGTGTGTCTGCTTTCCAACTGTTGGTCTTCCTCAAAGAAGTTTCTTTTTCCTTTTCTGGAGGTGGGGTTTGGACACACCCGGAGCTCAGGAGTTACTCCTGGCTCTGCACTCAAAAATCACCCCATGCACCACGTGCAAAGCAAACGCCCTATTGCTGTGCTATGGTTCCACATCCTCAAAGTTTCATTTCCTCTCCTTATTTTTGATGGTATGTTTAGGAAAAAACAAAATTTAATACATATGTGCCATTTAATTTTGTACATATCTTCTTCATGCATTTATCGTCATTGAGCTCTTGGATTATTTCCAGATCTTTATTATTATAAATGAGGCTTCAATAGACACAGGCGTGCATATAGTTTTTCAATTAGTTTCATATGCATATCCCTTATATAGATATCTAGAAGTAGAATTGTTATATCTGTGGTAATATATATTTAGTATTTAATTTTTTTAGAAATCTCCATTTTTCATAAACATTCGCCTCCAAGAGTCTTTAAAATGAGATGCACCTATAGATTTGACAGAATCATTCTCACAAAATTTTTTCTAAAAAAAATTTAAGAAAGTTTCTTATTCCAAATAATCTTTTGGATAGTCAATTTGTGATTAAATAAGCTTTTCCTTCCTTTCATTATACTTATTTTTCTATAATTATCTTGCATTTATCCAAGTTTATCAAGAAAAATATTGATTTAAAATTTTATAAGGTGCTTACATGTTGGTCACATCTTCTTATTGAACTGAATCTGTATTTTTGCTCATTTCCTAGGTAGATTGCATCTGGCCTGTGAGTAAACACAGAGGAGTTGCCCCCTTTCCCAGGCTTTATAATGAGAATATTCTGTCTGATCAGGTGCATGCACCCTGCTGTCATTTGGAGCCTGACCTGTAGGTCAGAGGTGATATGAGCTGGCTCAGGGATGCATACAAATCACATCCTCTTGTCTGTCTGTTTTGTTGACTGGTTCTCCTCAGGGTCGTGACTATCTTAAGTAGCAGCCTGAAGGATAAAGTGTGCCCTGTCTGAGCTGTAAAACTTTGACTGTGGACCAATTGTATCTGACATACAACAGCATGAGGTTTGGTTTAGCCTTTGGATTCAGAACAAATCACTGGCTATCAATGACTGATAGTGACATGCAGTTTACCAAATCTCTCCTTTCTGACAGCTCTACACAAGGAAAAAAATGACTATTTTAAGTTACACAGTTTATGCTTTAAAACATACCCTAAGAATATTTACATGAAAACAAATCTTTAGAGTACAGGTTTAGAGAGGTATTTGCTTTAAGAATGATCTTGAAATGCATAATATAGTACAATTTATAATTGGATTCAATAAGGATATGAACATGTGAGGCCATTAAACAATGTGTTCAATGATTACTTTATTATTGACTTGCATATAGAAAAGTTGTGAATTTTGTCTTTAATAACAGAATCTACTTAGATACAAGTTTAATACCATCCAGTGTTCTTCTACTTGTCACTAAGACTTATTAATATATGATAAAATTGAAATTTATCTCTATTGTGTTCTAATATTTACAAAATGTTTGCATAATTCAATTTTTAAACATCATACATTTGCTATGAGTAATTCATATGTGATTAGGACCCTCAAAATGTTATAATCTGATAAAGGTGATCAAAAATAAAAGAGGGGAATGTCATTAGTATTATGAAAACATAGAACAATGTGTAGGACTATAGAATGGAGAGTAGTTACTGCTCTCCATTGGTTTGGAGGAAGTCACTTGGTTTTTAAAGATAGAGATGGCCAATGTCTAAAGAAAAGGTATTCTAGGAGAAAACAATGTTAACACTTAGGAATGTAGTACAGAGCAAAGAAGAGACAGAATAGACAAGGATGTAAAGTATTAAACAGGGTGCTGACCCTGTATTCCAAGAAACAGTAATGTAACAATAGTTGGGAGGCTGCTCTGTGTAAATACCAAAAATTAAAGATCAGGACACTTAGTATTGAACAACTGCAATAAAACAAATAAAATATTTAAGTCCTTAAATTGTGAAATTTAGGGAAACCATAACAGAAAGGACAGAATGATTTTCAAGAAATATTTCATAGATGAAATAAATGTTTTTCTTACTTGGAAGGAGAAATTATAAGCTCCCTGAAGTACATTTTCTAATATGCAGGATCTTTGGTGTTGTTTGACAGCTTTCACAGCTCATATAGCAAGGATCTATTGTAAGCTTATGACAAAATTAATTTTTCCAACATACCTTCTGAACTGAGCTCATTCATAAGTCCCATTTAGTGCCATTTGTCTTCATCCAGAAAAAAAATACTTGAAAATGACTACTGATTAAATTATGAATATATTAGTTCTGTGTTTTCTTCTGCATCACTGTTATCTTGGATAAATATTTTTAAAATACACAGAAAAGTGGGCAGGTTTTTTAAGAGCAATAATTTCAGTTCTAAAACTATTTCTTTTATATCAGAAACATAAAAATCATGAGGAATCAAGAGACTTTAATGCAGAAATTTGAGGACTAATCTTTGGTTGTTTTCAAAGTCAACTATGAATTAATGGCATTTTAATTACCCATTATTCTGAAATACTCAGTCTCCTTGTGCATTGGCATTGTCTCAAAAAACTCTCTATCTCTTTATAAAAAGCATAATTTGCATTTAATTATTATAGTTTTACACACATATATAGTATCCTTGATTGTTAGGTTAAGAAACATATTAATTTTGTAAATCTTCATTTTTTAAATCTATTTAAAGAAAACACATCACATAGTTGACATAACTGACCATAAGTTATCTACACTATTAGAAAATACATTAATTTATGGTGTTAATTATATGTGGATAATAAATAGATTAAAACATATCAAAGTTTTTCAAAACATAGGCTTCAAAGACATTGAGAAGTGAAGGCACTCAACTAAACACCAGTAAATGTGGATTAAAGTTTAGAAAGCTGATTTCAAACTTTCCATATCATCTGGCTTTTAATATTTTTATTTTTAACAAACTATAACTAAGCAATTACATGTATATTTATGTTCCATAATCAGAATAGATTTTTGGTTTAGAGCCACACCCACAATGTCTTGGGCTAACTTCTATCACTGCAGTTCCTTACCACCTGCATAAATTCTCAGATCATAAGATAGATATGGTTTTTATTGTATTTTTATTTAGGAGCAGTGATTTATAACATGTTTATATGATATACAATATGTTTATATAAAGTTTATAATGTTGTTAATAATCGAGTTTCAAGAATAAAATGTTCCAAAACTGAACCCCATTACCACTGTCAGTGTCCCTCCACCAAAGTCTCAAAAAACTCTCTATCTCTTTATAAAACGCATAATTTGCATTTAAGTATTATAGTTTTACACACATATATAGTATCCTTGATTGTTAGGTTAAGAAACATATTAATTTTGTAAGTCTTCACTTTTTTAAATCTATTTAAAGAAAACACATCACATAGTTGACATAACTGACCATAATATATTTATCTCCAGATGAGTGAACAAATTCTTTTAAAAATAGTATAGATAGAAAAATAAGAAAGTTAAAAAATAAAAGAAAGAAAATATACAATGGCATGCAAATTTGTGGAAATGATTGCATCTTCAATGAAGTGATTAAGACAAAGATAAAAAGTTCAGTAAGCTCTTATTAGCTGTCAATTTTGTCATTTCATTTGCTTCCAAACATTAAATGACCTCAGCTAAACATTAGCATCTAAATTAGTGTTTTTCTATAGGGATTGCAGCATCAAAAATTGAAGTTGACCAGGAATTCAAACCATTATAGCTGTTACTGCAGCTTTTGTGGGGCATGTTCTCAGCTTGAGGCCTCCCAGAACAGAGGATACAGGGTAACATGCCTACACTTGCTCCACAAATTTGCCTTTTTTATTTCTTTTTTTTTTGTTTTTGTTTTTTGGGTCACACCCGGCAGTGCTCAGGGGTTACTCCTGGCTCTATGTTCAGAAATTGCTCCTGGCAGGCACAGGGGACCATATGGGGCACCGGGATTCGAACCGATAACCTTTTGCATGAAAGACAAATGCCTTACCTCCATGCTATCTCCTGGGCCCCTCTTTTCTTTTTCTTACATTCAAACAAAACCACATAACTTGAACCATCTTGTTCTGCCTCACAAATTGAGGGGGAAATAATGGAGGGCACCAAGTCCACGTCATACAAACGTTGAGTAGAAATAAAAAAAATGATCAGATTTGAACACCAAATCCAAAGCCAACTACAACAGAATCGATACCCAATCTACAACAGTCTAGACACAGAAGGGACCACTTATATTAGCAGCTCGGGGGACGAAGGAGGGGCAATATGGGATGCATGCTGGTAACAGGGGTGGAGGGAGGACAACATTGGTGGTGGGAATGCCCCTGATTCAATGTCACTATGTACCTGAAATACTACTGTGAATGATTTTTAATCCACTTTGGTCAAAATAATAAAATAAAAAATCATTTAAAAAAGGCAACAAGTTACACAGATACAAAAAAAAAAAAAAACCCTTATGATATCAGTCCAAATACTGGCATACCCTAGTTGGTGAGATTGTTGTCTCCAAAGAGAAGTGTAGAGGGGTGGTGAGGCAGGGATATAGGCACAGCCATGATCATGGGTATAGGATGCAGCAGCTGTGTCTCAGCAGGACAGAGACATGGTCCACCCTCTTTTCACAATATTGCCTGCTTTGGGCTGTGTGGCCAGCGCACCCATGATTTTCCATTGCTTGGTTATCATCTATTTTGAGAAGAGAGTCTATGGATCTGGTTCAGTGTGAACATGCGATATATATTATTATTTTAGCTCTGTAACCACCATGTCTAAGTTCTTCAATCAATATTCCTGTTTTCACCATCTGCCTCATTTTCTTTTCCTACTCATTACACCATTTCTTGCTCCTTTTTTATTGTGGGCAAAGTGAATTACAATATTTTATAGTAATATTTAAGGCACATAATTGTAATGAATGAGGGGCATTCCCATCACCAGTGTTGTCCTTCCTCCCTTCTGTTCCCAGCATGCATACATTTTCCCGCTCCTCTACCCTCTGTAATGCTAGAGTAGCTGTTACCCCTATGCACAGCTTGATGTACATTGGGTATCATTTCTGTTGTCGTTGACTTTGGATTTTGTGTTCAAGTCTGATCATTTTTCCCCACCAAATAGACACAAGATTGTCTGGTCTTGGTACCATCCATTTTTTCTCCCTCCAAATATGATGCTGATCAAGGTGATTCCAGTAACGTGGCTCTATTTGAGATATAAGAAGGGATATGGTAGGAGTCTGTCTATGTGCTGTAAATATCCCTTTGAAAGCAAAAAGGGGAAAGAAGAAAAAAAGAACAAAATAACAAAACAAAATAAAATGAGACAAGACAAAACGAAACGAAACATAGGTCGTAGGGCAAAGACTAGTAGAGAGGGTTTATTTTTTTTGTTTGTTTCCTTGTTTGTTTTTTTATGGTTCTAGGATTTTTTTCATCACTGTTGTCAGTTCTAGGATTTCTGTTTCATTGTTGATGTTGTAATCAGTCTTCTGTGGTTTGTGGACTTGGGATTTTGCTCAGATCCTAGGTCAGAGTCTAGTCTTTTAGCATAGTTCCAGATGTTTCTGTCTCTCCTAATTCTCTTTCTCATAATCCAGGCCCAAGGGTTTGCCTTAATTACATTGATAGTTTCTATTTCTTTGTCATGATATTTATTTACCATAAATAATTAAAAACACCAGTTTTTTTCTTCTTCCCTCTGACTTACTTCACTTAATTTGATACCCTTAAATTAGATACAAATTTTGATGGATTGCATGATCTCATTTTTACTTGTTCCATTGTGTTTAAAAAGCACACCTTGTTCATCCACTAACCTGTTATTGGGTATTTAATTTTTCCAAGATTTAATAGCATTGTAATAAATATAGCTGTACATATACTTGCTCAAATTAAAGTTTTTATGTTTGGGAGATAAATATCAAAAGCAATAGTGGATTAAATAGAATTTCATTTTTTTGAAGTAAAGAGCTTTTAATAAAAGGGAAAATGTCTTTACATGAATGAGAACCTCTTGAAATGAAAGAAAGGAATTACATTCTCCAAGTTGAGATGTGAGAGGAACTTCTTTTTTATTTATTTTATTTTATTATTTCTATTAATAATTTTTATTTTGACCAAATTAGATTACAAATCATTTACAGTAGTATTTCAGGTACATAGTGACATTGAATCAGGGGCATTCCCACCACCATTGTTGTCCTCCCTCCACCCCTGTTCCCAGCATACATCCCATATTGCCCCTCCTTTGTCTCCCACGCTGCTAGCATAAGTGGTCCCTTCTGTGTCTAGCCTGGGTGTCTAGATTGGGTATCGATTCTGTTGTAGTTGGCTTTGGATTTGGTGTTCAAGTTTGATCATTTTTTATTTCTACTCAATGCTCATATGACTGTTTGGTCTTGGTGCCCTCCATTATTTCCCCATCAATTTGTGAGGCAGACCAAAAAAATGAAAAGGGGGGGGGATTCAAGCAAGCAAAAAACAGGATGAGAATGCATACCATATATACATACAATACTCCTGGAACAAATAAACTGTCTAATAGGATAGAAACTCCAAGCGCTGTAGTTGGCAGCATCTACTGGGAAGAAGTATTAAAAACAAGCAGAAGAGTAACAATACAAAGCCTTGACTATCCATTATTCCATGAAGAAACCAGCAACAACAGAAACAACTGTTTAGTGAACAGGTATGTGAGAAGAATTTCTATTCTTACTCTTTTAGAGAAATCTCCACAGATTTCCTCAGGAGTTTAACCAGACCATCTCCCCACTAACAACAGTAAGTAAGACAGTTCTTTATTAAAAAAATATAATTGTGGGGGCCGGGCGGTGGCGCTGCAGGTAAGGTGCCTGCCTTACTGCGCTAGCCTTGGACAGACCACGGTTCGATCCCCCGGTTCCCATATAGTCCCCCGTGCCTGCCAGGAGCGACTTCTGAGCGCATAGCCAGGAGTAACCCCTGAGCGTCACTGGATGCGGCCCAAAAACCAATATATATATATATATATATATATATATATATATATATATATATATATACATATACATATAATTGTGGACCACAACTTATGTTTCTCAGGGATTACTCTTGACATTGCACTTAGGGATCACTGCTAATGGTGATCAGAATTAGGTAGGGTGCCAGGGACTGAACTTCATCAGTGGCATGAAGGTCTTAAGTGTTATCCACTTTACTAATGCTCTTGCCTAGTAGAAAAAAAGAGTGTGACTGGAGCACACTGATAGGGCTTTTGCCTTGCATGTGACTGACCTGGGACAGACCCCAGTTTGATCCCTGGCATCCCATATGTCCCCTTGGATTAGCCCCAGAGCACTGCCAGCTGCCCCCCAAACATATTTCATACAATAATATGAAGAGGGACCAGAGCAGTGGTGCAGTGGTAGGGAATTTACCTTGCACGTGGCTGACCTAGGACGAAAAACGGTTCAATCCCAGGCATCCCATATGGTCCTCCATGCCAGGATCAACTTCTGAGCGCATATCCAGGAATAACCCCTGAACATCACCAGGTGTGCCCCCCAAAATATATGAACAATGGGGGCAGGAATGATAGTACAGTGGGTAAGGTCTTTGCATTATACATAGCCAACCTAGGTTTTATCCCTGAACTACTATATGATTCCCTGAGCCTACTAGAAGCAATTCTTCAGTGCAGAGGTCAGAATATCCCCTGAACATTAGCAGTGCATAGCACAAAAACAGAAAAATACAGAATATGAAGAATTATTACATGCGGAAATACTTGCTAGTTTGTGCTCTTGTGTTCTTACATCCTGAAAGTTTTACCAGGTTTTGTAAACAGTTCTATTAAAAGAACTTAGGAATTTTTTGAGTAGTAGTGTTATGGCATTTACAGTTTTTATGGCCTAGAAAGAACTGCAACAACCTTTGATCTAGAGTCATATGTTAATACTGGAAAATGAAAGATAAACACTAGGTTAGACCGGAAAAATACCTGTGACAATTAATTTTATAGGTTACTTTGCTCTCCTGCTTTCTTTTGGAGAGCATACGCATAAAATAGAAAGGAGCACTGGAATAAAATAGAAAGGAGATATGGTATCACAATGCTCTGTCTTGTTAACAAAGGGTCCTCTTTATCTCCAGTAACTTTCCTTCTTTTGCCTCATAATGCTTGGGAGTGAACATAATATAGTGTTCCTAATTCTATATGTAATGGCACCCTTATAAATAGTTCTTCTTAGTTAGCTGTATCTTTATTAAACTCTTCTTGAATCATCCCAGCTTGATTTGTAGCAGGATATTCATAGATACAGTGGTTTAAAGAGGTTGAATGTACTGGTTTTAAGATCTACAAATTTACAAATATTTAAAATCATTCATTCTGAATTTAACTCATAAGTAAAATAGTTAATAAAACAATTGCTGATAGTTTATTTGGAAGAAAAGGGATAATTTAATCTACATATTTTAAGAAATGTATAGATACTAAAATATATTACATGTTTAATTATGACATTAAATATGTGTAATATGAATATATAATATGAATCTGACATGTATGGATTTCTCAATTTGATATCTTTGAGGCCACAGTATTTACCCTTTCTATTTCATCTATCCTCAACCAATCTGATTAATTTAAATATAACCAAAAATTTTCAGTTTGAATGCAGTGGCATAGAAAAAAAGACCAGAATTTAGAATGCTACCAAATCTATGAATGTAAAAATTATCAAAAAAATTTTGTTTGGAGCTAACATTGAATCAGTAAGGCACTAAAAACTGAAGATGCTAAAACTTGAAGAAGACAAGTACTTTCAAAAAGTGAGCTGACTTACTTTGTCTTAATTTATTTTTACCCATTTATAAAACCTGAGTAAACATTTAGAATTTATCCTTATCTATACAAGAGGCCATTTCTAGATTTTTTCTTCATTTCTAGTTTAAAAGGAAACTAGTATTGATCAGAAAAACTAGAAGAACTTTATGCATTGGACTGATGAACTCTCCAAGAAATGTTACAAATTATAGTGATGAATAGGAGAACGAGCGTTCTGAACATAATATAATGTTCAATAGTCTAACAAGATAAATATCAGAATTTGTGACCCGACAGGTATGTAATCTAGAGATAAACTAATCCTTACCAAGATTACAAATCCAACCTAATCAAAAACCTGGTTGTTGACCTAGGCAAGAGCAGAATGAATGCTCCATAGAAAGACTTATCATCACCTGTACCCCACTAGTGCATTTTAAGTTCATAGAATCTATATGAAACTTATTCCTAAAAATGATAAAAAGCACATAATTTTGAAAAAAATTAATTTTAATAGAAATAGATAGAAAAAGTATACATTAAAGTATAGTGAGGAAAGATTTTTAATTAGTGCTATAAACACTGATCATTCTCAATTTTATGTCAGCAACTTAGTAATATAATTTTATACCTGAAACATAAGTAAATTAAAAATTTTAACTGTTTAGATATCATCACTTAGATTAAATATATATAATATATATTATATATGTATATATACATATATAATATGTATTATATATAAATAAATATATATATATAGAATATATACTTCAACAAGCATGCACAAAATAAAACTCCTGATCCTAGCACTGAAACTTCATCTCTTCAAGAGTCATTTCCATTTCGGTAGTTAACACACCTCAATTATCTATGACAAAACTGAATTATTTTTAAATACCCTTTTCCTCTTATGTCCTATGAATTTTTATTCTTATTCTTTTTTTGAAATAATAAAACAACAGTTTTACATACTTTCTTACATTTCCTATATTGCTATATCCTAGGTCTTGGTTACATTGATTTCTCACCAATATAAGTGCAATCGCCCTTCTTTTATTTCTTATATCTGCCCTTGCATCCTATGAACTGTTTTCAATGCATAATCTAGGATATTCCACTTAATAATTAAGCCAGATATACAAGCAGATTATCAACTCAAAAATCTTCAAAGCTTTTCTGTATAAATGAAAAGTAGCTCAAAAATGTTTGATTTGCAAACAATCCCAAATCTGTGTCTTAAAACAATAAAGTTTTATTTCCCATTAATCACCTGCCTTTCAGAAGTGACATGAGCATTCTACTTAAAACTTTTTCACTTTGGGACAACTTCCCTTGGCTCCTCTCCCGGGGACTGGCTGTTGGCAGTTGCTGCTTTGCTCGCGTACAAAGGTGGTGTAGTGACTGCATCCCAAATAGTTTGGCGTTATGTTAGAGGAGGGCCAGGTCTTGTGAATCAAGCCTCATACCATTTTACTAGTACAGCCTACCAAGAGGCCAGAAGACAGTAATTAAACTGACTATGAATCTGTGAATGAATGCATGGAAGGCATTTGTAAAATGTATGAAGAACATCTAAAGAGAATGAACCTCAAAAGCCCTTCCATCACATATGATATCAGCCAGTTTTTTAATTTTATTGATGATCTGGCAGATCTCAACTGCCTCATTTGCCAAGATGATACCCAGACATACCAATCTTACAACAAAAACTGGATTAAAGAGAAGATCTATGTGCTTCTTCGACAGTAGGCCCAGCAGGCTGGGAAATAATTGAGCTGAAAGCATTATGGGGGTGAGGGTGGAGTTGTAATACAAGTATGTATAGCAAACAGTAGAGGATGTTTTGCATTCTAATAATCCTGTTTCCATTTGGTACACTGTAGCCACAATTGAAATATATTGGGTGGGGGGCCGGGCGGTGGCACTGGAGGTAAGGTGCCTGCCTTCCCTGCACTGCCTAGGACAGACCATGGTTCGATCCCTGGTTCCCATATGGTCCCCCAAGCCAGGAGCAACTTCTGAACGCATAGCCAGGAGTAACCCCTGAGCTTGGTTTTTGGGTGTGGCCCAAAAACAA